>JACEEZ010024160.1:2500-5000 GCA_016584305.1 Chionoecetes opilio
ATATACAAAGTAAAACTAATCGTATCTATTGAAAAGCTAAAAGGAAATAGTAGATCGTGAATCAGGGAATTTCATTATCATCACCCCTGCAACTCAATAAAAAATTAATTGATAAATAGACCTCGGCCATTAATCGTATCATTTTATCCCGCTTGAAAGTTTTTTTTTTTCACTTGTCTCATTTGCGTACAGTAATAGGTCTTTCTCGTAGTGTCGCGCCGCTATGCAAAATATCACCTTGATCTCCATAAATTTAGATACACAGTAAAATAACGCAACGCTCTTCATTTTGGTGTTGTACTTGTATCTAAATGAAGCTTCCTACTCGTCCTCCCGACTATTACTACAAGTTTTTATTACATTTCAATGGGCAGTAAATGTGACAGGGGTGACGAGTATAAGTGGGATTAGCAGTGATATCAGCAAGTTTGCTGATGACACTAAGTTAGGTAGGATTATTGGATCACAGTCTGATGTAAACATATTGCAGGAGACTTAGATAAACTTAATGAATGGGCAGTCAGATGGCAGATGGAATTTAATATTGATAAGTGCAGCGTTATGAATGTTGGTAGAAAAAACCCTGGTAATAGATAACACCAAAACGCAATGTATCGCTGAAAGATCAGAAGGTGAAAAAGATCTTGGAGTGAGGGTGAGCCCAGACCTCCGACCTAGGAAACAATGTATTGAGGTTAGAAATAGAGCTAATAGAGTGTTAGGATTCATTACCAGAAGTGTTAAAAGTAGAAGTGCGGAAGTTATTCTAAAGCTTTATCTGGCTCTAGTCAGGCCACACCTAGACTATGCGGTTCAGGTTTGGTCTCCATATTACAGGATGGATATAGCCTTGTTAGAAACAGTGCAGAGAAGGATGACCAAAATGATACAAGGGATGCGTAACTTTAGTTATGAGAAGAGATTGAAGTTATTAAAGTTACACTCACTCGAGAGACGCAGAGTAAGGGGCGATCTGATAGAAGTTTTAAGTGGATAAAGGGATTTAATAAAGGAGAGGTAGGAACAGTTCTTACGGCTTTTAACCAGGGTAGAACAAGAAGTAATGGATTCAAGCTGGAAGGGCGTAGATTTAGAAAGGAAATAGGGAAAAACTGGTTCACAAATAGGGTGGTGAATGAATGGAATGGACTCAGTAGACCGGTAGTTAGTGTGGAGTCATTAGGGAGCTTTAAAGAGGGGCTGGATAAGTTCATGGATGGGGATGAAAGATGGATGTTGGTAGTGATAGGTGACAGGAACTACCACGTGTAGGCCTCGCAGCCTCTTGTAGCTTCCTTATTTTCATAATGTTCTTATGTTCTTATAAGATGACCTCATAACATGACACTCAACCTTCAAGCGTAATTTTATAAATAAGGTACAGAGGTTAAAGTTAAGTTCAATTCCCAAAAATCAAGTTTAATTCCCAAAAGCTTCCGTGCCATACGCTATGATAGCAAACGAAAGTAATTAATGTCCTTGGCATTTTCGGAATTACGAGTTCACAGGGACCAAATTGTATGAAAACCGCACACAACTTTTCAACTAAGTAAATATATCAGCCAGCCAGAAAAATGTATCAATAATAAAAATAAATAAATAGATAAATTAAAAAATAAGACCCCATTGAGATAGATCAGTTTTCTTTCTATCTTTCTTTCCATCTTTCTTTCTTTCTTTCTTTCTTTCTTTCTTTCCACATTGTAAGCCATATGAATGATGCTTCAACTCGTACGCTATCAAAATAATAAGGTTGAGGTAAGGTCGGGGGAGGGAGGGAAGCGAATAGGGACAGAGGGAAGACTGTTAAAGAGAGAGTCATTAAAAGAGAGTCACATAAAGAGAGTTAAAGAGGAGTCATCAATCGCATCGGAAATTGATATCAGAACATTGGTTTGGCATTCAAATCTGGTTCACTGCAATATATTTTTCTCGCTCTCCCCCTCGTGACTCAGGGAGGGTGTAAGTAGGTTGTTGTTCATGGTAGATGTAAATGCTCTCTCTCTCTCTGTCTCTCTCTCTCTCCTCTCGTCTCTCTCTCTCTCTCTCTCTCTCTCTCTCTCTCCTCTCTCCTCTCTCTCTCTCTCTCTTCTCTCCTCTTCTCTCTCTCTCTCTCTCTCTATCTCGTCTCTCTCTCTCTCTCTCTCCTCTCTCTCTCCTCTCTCTCTCTCTCTCTCTCTCTCTCTCTCTCCTCTCTCTCTCTCTCTCTCTCTCTCTCTCTCTCTCTCTCTCTCTCTCTCTCCTCTCTCTCTCTCTCTCTCTCTCCTCTCTCTCTCTCTCTCTCTCTCTCTCTTCTCTCTCTCTCTCTCTCTCTCCTCTCTTCTCTCTCTCTCTCTTCTCTCTCTCTCTCTCTCTCCCATACTTATTTTTATGTCATAAGTTGTATTCTGTATTCAGTTTTAATTAATTCTATCTTCAAATGAAATGTTTCGGTAATTAGAATGTTATTTTATCGCGTGTTTAGTTAGGCGCGCCAGTTAATGGGTTTATTTATGCTGGT
>JACEEZ010024160.1:10000-107500 GCA_016584305.1 Chionoecetes opilio
CACAACACACACACAACACCATCTACATCTCATCATCCTACCCACATCACATCCTACTACCAACACTCCATCCTCCACACACATCCACACTCCTACTAAACCACACCTCTCACCCTCACACCCCCCCTCCACTACCCATCCCTCCCTCCCATCCCCACACCTCCACTACACATCACCTCTCATCCCACCCATCCACATCATCCTCACACCCCTCCACCCCACACCATCCTCTCTACCTCATCACCATCCTACTCCCCACTCTCCTCCTCTCCTCTCCTCATCACCTCTCCCTCCTCCACCCCCACCACACCACATCACATCTACAACCCTCACTACCACCACACACCCACCTACAACCACCACTCACCACCTAACCATCCACAATCCCCACCACATCCTCACACCTCCCACACTACTACCCACAACACAAATAACAAGACACACATTCCACAAACCCTACTTTAGACATACATACATACACTACATACACACAGTCACCATCTCTCATCAATCCACACTACTCCTCACCATTCACAAACAAAAAAAAACTCCTCCCTCTCCTCTCTCTTCCTTCCACTCCTCCCCCTCCCCTCCTCCTCCCCTCTCCTCTCCCTCTCCTCTCTCTCCTCCACTCTCCCCTCTCCTCTCATCTCTCTCTCTCTCTCTCTCTCTCTCTCTCTCCACAACAATAACAAGTGGAAAAGTTTGAAATATGTTAGTACATACATACATACATACATACATACAGTCACACAGTTGACTCATAGCATATTCACACAGCTACTCCCTTCACGGCAAAAAAATATTCCACCAACACTAAAATTTAATGTTTTATGTAGTTAATTGGAGACCGCTAGAGGTTTTTTTTGTGCTAAATGAGAGCAAAACACTCCTCCACTTCACCTGCCATCGCGCAGCACTCCACTCCCACACCTCACCGCTCCACACTCCCACATCTCACCGCTCCATCACCTCCCACTCCACCTCACCGCTCTCCACACTCCCACATCTCACCGCTCCACTCCACACCACAACAATCTCGCCGCTCCACACTCCCACATCTCACCGCTCCACACTCCCACATCTCACCGCTCCACACTCCCACATCTCACCGCTCCACACTCCCACATCTCATCGCTCCACACTCCCACATCTCGCCGATCCACACCTCCACATCTCCACACCGCGTCCACACTCCCACACCTCACCGCTCCACACTCCCACATTCACCGCTCCACACTCCCACACCTCACCGCTCCACACTCCCACATCTCACCGCTCCACACTCCCACATCTCACCGCTCCACACTCCCACACCTCACCGCTCCACACTCCCACATCTCACCGCTCCACACTCCCACATCTCACCGCTCCACACTCCCACACCTCACCGCTCCACACTCCCACATCTCACCGCTCCACACTCCCATATCTCACCGCTCCACACTCCCACATCTCACCGCTCCACCTCCACATCTCACCGCTCCACACTCCCACATCTCACCGCTCCACACTCCCACATCTCGCCGCTCCACACTCCCACATCTCACCGCTCCACACTCCCACATCTCACCGCTCCACACTCCCACATCTCACCGCTCCACACTCCCACATCTCACCGCTCCACACTCCCACATCTCACCGCTCCACACTCCCACATCTCGCCGCTCCACACTCCCACATCTCACCGCTCCACACTCCCACACCTCACCGCTCCACACTCCCATTCTCGCCGCTCCACACTCCCACATCTCACCGCTCCACACTCCCACATCTCACCGCTCCACATTCCCACAGCTCACCGCTCCACACTCCCATATCTCACCGCTCCACACTCCCACATCTCGCCGCTCCACACTCCCACATCTCGCCGCTCCACACTCCCACATCTCGCCGCTCCACACTCCCACATCTCGCCGCTCCACACTCCCACATCTCGCCGCCACTCCACACTCACCGCTCCACACTCCCACCTATCCACCGCTCCACACTCCCACATCTCACCGCTCCACACTCCCACATCTCACCGCTCCACACTCCCACATCTCACCGCTCCACACTCCCATATCTCGCCGCTCCACACTCCCACATCTCGCCGCTACACACTCCCACATCTCACCGCTCCACACTCCCACATCTCGCCGCTCCACACTCCCACATCTCGCCGCTCCACACTCCCACATCTCGCCGCTCCACACTCCCACATCTCGCCGCTCCCTTCCGTGCCTATCACTCTCCTCGCCTGTGTCCCTTGTACATTCTTCCCGAAAACCTCAACATCGCTCGGTCACCCCCTTTGGTCATCACTGCAGTCCACATGTCCGATTTATTCCCCGTCAGTGTCTGTTAACCCCTTCACGCCCAGATCTTTCCTTTGCTATAAAAAAAATGTGTGTTGTCGAGCCATAAAATTAAGAAAAGTAACTTAATAAACCAAATAGTTAGTCGAAAGGATACTAAATAGGTCATATCTATAAAATATTCCTTATAGTCACTAAAAACCGTCTAATGGCACCCAAATTACAATGGAAATTACGTTCTGGGCCTCAAGGGGTTAAGCAAGGGGTGAGCGAGCCACAACAAGGCCCCATCGGCCACGTGGATTCCCTTTGACATTTTTCATAAAGAATATCCTGTCAGCACTTCCTTAGAAATCGGAGAGGTAAAAAAGGTACAAAAGAAACAGACTACTCAGCGAGATCATGTATGAAGAGTTAATAGGAGCCACCTTTGTTCCTATGCAAAATATTATGTATTCGTCAATGGGATCTAAGTCATAAAACCCATCACCACTTTCAGAATATTGTAGGTGTGTCCCTGATTTCTTAGGCTTGAAGACAGACAGACAGACAAGAATGATGACATTTTTAAGAGGAAGAGGCACGCATGGAGGCTTAATCCAGTATATATGATGAATAAGCCGCTGGAAACTCCTGACTTTAATGTTGCTTGTTTTGATGAGTACAGTAATATCTTTCATCATACATATTAATGTTGCTTGTTTTGATGAGTACAGTAATATCTTTCATCATACATATTAATGTTGCTTGTTTTGATGAGTACAGTAATATCTTTCATCATACATATTAATGTTGCTTGTTTTGATGAGTACAGTAATATCTTTCATCATACATATTTGGTTTCCGAATCCAGATTTTGTTATTATCTCATGAACGCAGTGTGACAAATTAAGAGCTTGCTGAAAAGTACATCATGTCAAAGCAAGCAACAAAAAAAAGAGTACCACAAGACCTTTCCTAGTGAACTGTGACTTAGTTTCCACCCGGCCGTGCCAACACAAGGGCGCGGAGGTGCCAGTGAGGCGGTGGTGTGGCAGTGCCTGGAGTGCCTGGATGGCGGGACTCTGCAAGCAGGAGCTGTGACAGACACTATCCTGATGCAGCCTGCGTCACCCCCGTCCTGCCCTCAGCATCCCATCAAGAGAGAGAGAGAGAGAGAAAGAGAGAGAGATAATTTCATGGATGGGGATGAAAGGTGGATGTAGGTAGTGTTAAGTAACAGGAACTACCTCGTGTAGGTCTCGCGGCCTCTTGTAGCTTCCTTATTTTCCTATGTTCTTATGAGAGAAAGAGAGAGGGGAAAAAAAATAGAAATACGTATTATTGGAAAGTAGAGACTATTAGATAGAGCTCTGCATTGTGCTTCATCTTAAGTACCGCAACACATTATGTGTGAGACAGCCAGCTCTATAGAGATGTATATAGTTTGTTGGAGGTGACACACTTTGAGGATGTGATTATCGCATGAGAGATTCATAATATACCATTAGAGTAAGAAAATCGTAATTCATAATGCAGAGTTTCTTAGAACCTCTTCATCATTATTTTATGGTAGTGTTTTAGTACTGCTTAGTATTTCATTCTGTTGATTCAAATAAGAATTTTTGAAGGATTCCATAGTGAACATATGCTTGCTATCCAACTGAGTTCATGCTTTCCTCCTTCCTATTGGTTTAGTTGAAGCAAGCTAAAACTAGTAAGTGATTAGTATATAGTGACGAGCTTCAATATAGTAATCAACCAGTATCCTTAAGGAGCCTCTGCCCACCTGCATGTGAGCCTTGCCCAGTACTAACTCAGCACAGCGGCAACCAACTAACCGTAACAGGCATGAAAGTCTCCATCCCTGGGGACGTGTTGCCTGCCTTTCTCATCAACTTTGCAATAATTACAGCTTTTTAGAGATATACGTAGTTTCCAATACTGTAAATAAGTAACAGCTACCCTTTAGATCAAGAAAAACTTATCAGTATGTGCTATTAGATACTGCTATTATGTTATCAAAATATTGACTTGAGACATGACATTTTTTAAATATTGATTGACCCATACTGAACCACTTTCACGGTATATCAAAGGCATATACAAGTGTTGCTAATTTGTGGCCATGGTGGCGGAATTGGCACAGGTGATCCGAAGAGTGGCGGAGCTCCAGCAGCTGGTGGAAGACGCCGAGAACTACCTGAGTGATGCTGACGGGGAGACCACCGAGACGGAGAGTGTGCGCTCGGACCAGTATGGCCGCCTCAAGCACTCTGACTCACTCCTGCTTCTGACCCAGGTAGAAAAACATTATGTATCTTATCAGGTATTGTTTTCATACAAAGGTAGAATGAGATCGGACACAGTGCTAGGGTCGGTATGTGTATGTGTAATAAAAGAACCTTTGATTCCATGTACAGGGTCAGAAGATATTGCCCAATGGCGAGGTAGTGGAGAGTGAAGAGCGATCCGGTAGTGACACAGACTCGCAGTCAACACCCAACCAGAGTCCCGCCCACCAGCCAGGTGAGTCTCCTACTACCCCATTCCACCATGGGAGAGAAAACATACAGTAAAAGACATTCATACATATTTATTTGGTAAAGTGGCGAACTCTCTTTCCTACATTTATGAGTAAATAATGCTTCACATTTATGTTGCAGCCGGCAAGGTTCCCCAACGTCCCTCATCAGTCCTGAAGCCCAGTGGGTCTTCCTTTGGCCTCCACTCCCCGGACAACCTCCCACTTAATGTCCAAAGCCGAGAGGATGACATCAAGGCACTCATCAAACAGCTGGAGGACAACTCAGGCCTTCCCTACACCTTTGCAGAGGGCACACTTTACCTTGATCCTGATATCATTGACCTCACCATGATCCCTCCCCCCATCACACCAGATGAGGTGAGTTGATGGCATCTGCAGTTCATTGTTTACCTCACCTTGTAATATTTGTCATACATTAAGCTTCTGACGTTTTATTGGAATTAAAAAAGTATCTTCACTCAACACTTCTGAAAAGCCTTTTAACCCCTTCACGCCCAGATCTTTCCGTTGCTATAAAAAAAATCGTCTGTTGTTCGCCATAAAATTACGAAAAGTAACTTAAAATACCAAATTAGTTAGTCGGCAAGGATACTTAACAGGTCATATCTATAAAATATTGCTTATATTCACTACATATCGTCTAATGGTAGCCAAATTACTATGGAAATTACGCTCTGTGTTTCAAGAGGTTAATGGCAATACTGTACTTTGCCCCTTTCCCTCAGGACGGTACCAAGGTGTTCCCCCCACAAGTCAGCACCCCACCCACTCCCTTTGCTGATCGGGAGACCCTGGAAAAGGAGCTGAAGGCATTGGAGCAGGACCTTGGAAACTTGCGCTCTCTTACCAACCCAAGCTGGCTGGACCATGACTCCCTTGCATGCTACTCAGACTCCACCACAGGTGAGTTGGAGGGAAGGTGGTGATGTACTGGGGTGTTTCAAAGATATGTAAAACTTCTATTGCTAGCTATTAGATTCATTGCTGAAGTTTAAAACATTTTTCATTCTTGTTCATTGACACAGTTAAATCATCACTATATTCATACCTATAAACGGGGATGGAAGTTGACACAACACTCCTTTCTGATAAGAGAACACTGTAACATAGGATTTGGATTTTGTAGCAGCTCTGCATCTTCTCTGATATTATGAGTTCTGTTTATCTAAATATTCTGCGGCAAACAGGAGCGAGTGACTCGGAGGACAGCACGTCTATCAGCAGCCTCAACACCAGCACCAGTGACGCTGTATTTCCTCCGCTGGTAGTAAGGCCGCCTGGGAACAATGGCGGCAGAGAATCCACCAGCTTCACCTTGGCTGCTCTCCGTCAGCTGGGCATCCATCTAGAGGAGGGAGAAGACATTGACTCTTTCATTGCCAACCTCACTATTCCTCCGCCACCAGAAGGCTCTGTGGTGAGTGCTTATCCAATGCCTGGAATAAGTTATGATTCACATGATTAGTCTGCTTAATCACTGTCTTATCCAAGGCTTCTACTGTTTTCAGTAATGCTTAAAAACTTAAAAAAGAAAGATATTTAAATGTGATTGAGTCACATGTTTTGCTCTACAGGATCTTCAGTCCTATGCTGAAAGTCGGAGCCGAATGGGAGGCGAGTATGACCTCTCAGCTTTCATCATCCCCCCACCACCAACCTCTGATGAAAAGGACAACAGGTCATCAGATATCATACGGCGACTTTATGAAGCCAAAGAGGGAATTAGTAAGGTATGTAGAGATGGAGGTACTAAGACTGCTTTGAAGATTTTTGTTCATCTGGAACCTAGATTGTGGGTTGTCATTCTCCAATTTGTAGTAATATACAAGTGATTTTGCCGATTTGGGGAGAGTAAGGGCTGGTATGAGTGAAGATTAAGCATATGAATATGAACCAAGTGGAAACTTCTGCCATGGTTACCCCTTGAGTGAACTGCATATGGAATAGGCATTGATTATTATAGATGTAATAAAAGTGGAAATGCTTGTCCAGTGTAACAAAGTATATACTATAGTACTGCTTTCCCGTGCTGTCTAAGACGGCATTTGTGTTTCTACATAACAGTAAAAGATAAGTCATATAATTGTTGATTTAAAATCATGATAATCAACATACAAAGCATAGATCAAGATGTACAGATATAATTATTCATTTCTTCCAGATGGTGTGTGAGGATGGAAGTGATGTAGAAGGGGGAGGAGAAAAGGATCATGAGGTTGGGGAGGTACGAGTCAGCTCTGAGACCATGACAAAGCGGGCTGGGAAAGTTGCCTCGCTTCAGCGGCGCTTTGAAACTGCTGGACGGACAGTCTACGTCAGCCCACCTCCTACTAGTGGCTCTGTTGACAACCGCCAGCTGTTACTACGACTCAGCAAGGACAACTCTCAGTCCCCAAGTGACTCGTCGGGGTATGACAGCCTCAGGTCCAATAACTCCACTGTGGGATATGAGCTGGATGCAAAGCTGGCTCAGGCTTTGGAGGAGAATGACAAGATGTTCAAGAGCTTTGACACTCTGAAGCGCAAGCAGCAAGCAAACATGAAGGCTAGTGAGGGGACAAGGGAGGGTGGGGGTGAAAGGCAAGACACTCAACCGACAGTCATGGCCAGAGTGAGAACCTTCAGCACAGGGGCGTCCCGTGCACCTTCTGCTTCTTCCTGGTCCACCTCCTCCCTCCAGCGGCCCTCTACCCTTCACCGCCAAATGACAGTGCCAACCAGCAAGGCAGAAGCCAAAGATGACGACTCTCCACCTCCTCCACCTCCTCGCACTCCAGTCACCCGCGCTGGCACGCTAACCAATCCAAAAAAATCCCTTCCTTCCACCAGTCTACCCTCAAAAATCCAAAGAAGCATCTCCATGAGCACCGGAAACTTGGCCAAATCCACCTCCCAAACCCACATGGTTGGCCACTCCCCTTCCAACACTATTCAGAAGTCTCCCACAAAGAGCACCAAATCCTCAGCTTCCAGCGAGGACCTGAGCCAAGTCAAAACCTCCCCAGGCTCACCCTCGAAGCAGAGTGTAGCATCCAGTAATGACTCCCTGACCTCATCTTCCAGTATGGTCACTGTCAAGTCTGCCTCACTCAAAAGCCTAGACCAGGAGGACGACCCACCGGAGCTACCTCCAAGGAATGGCTCCAAAACCTCCATGAAACCTCCTCTCCCTCGTAGCCCCTCGCAGGTAAGATCTCATCCCTACCTTTTATCATGTTTACTGTCATTAAGATGCTTCATATTATAAGTGAGTGTTGCAAAGTAAGAGCTTTGAGTGATTGAAAATTTCCTCATAATCTTTTTATATGATTTTCATTTGCATTAGGGGAAAACATATGTGCATGTCTCATAATACTACACCCCTGATACAATTTTCCATACCTATAGGATGCAGTGAAACACCCCGCCCATAGCCAAGGTGTCCGAACACCCTCCCCTGCTAGAAAGGTCATTAGGAGTCCCTCACCAGACAATCCAGAGAAACCACCCTCGGTGCCCTCCAGGCTGCGCAAGCCTCAGATCAGCCCAACCACCTCTCCCACCAACAACCTTCCAACAACTCACCGCCCCCGCCAAGGAGTCAAGCTAGCTGCTCCGTCTGCTACCCCGACTGGGAAAGCCCCTGCTGCTTCCCCCACCTCCCCAAGAGGTGGTAATAGATCCCCTCAGAAGAGTCCAAAAGTGGGCAGGAAGTCAGCACCTGCAGAAGAGAAACCACAGCTGCCCGCAAAGAATAGTCAGTCACCACGTAGGACCCCAGCCTCGCCGCCTTCTACCAATGGTGTTAAAAGCCCCGTGCGAGCAGCAGACAAGACCTCCTCTACCTCCAGGTTGCCTCGGCCTGACACCTCCAGTGTGGCCCTTAAAAACAGTTTGAACCAAGAGGTGGCCCCCCTGCAGACCTCATCCCCAAAGCTCTCCCCCAGAAATAAGATGGTGAATGGCAAAACCCCCAATGGGACAGATCTGGATGACTCCCTAGACTCTGGCAGCTTTGACCAGGACTCCTTAGAAGAGGCAGAAGACATAGAAGTGATGCCACCTGCCTCTAGGGATGCCTTCCGCCGCTTCTCTGTGGTGGTGAGCCACTCCCTCAAATCCCTTACAGACATGGCAGCAGCATGTGCTGAGGCCCAGCAGAGTGGAGGATCTGACACCCAGGATGAGGATAAGTTCCAGGAGGCGCGTGAAGCCCTCACCAGTGAGTCAAGACAGTTTGTGACGGCTTCCAAACTGTTTGTAAAATCAGCCACAGAGTCTGAAGCCACATTGCTCCAGTGCCTAGCCTCCTGTGTGACTCTGATGCAGCACATGGTGGAGGTGACGCAGGGGGTAGTGAAGCACACCACCACTCCACTGCAGACCCAGAATGTAGTGGTAAAGGTGCGCGATGTGGCCACCACCTACCAAAGCACAGTGCGAGCAGCCCTCAGTGCAGCAGGCCGGGGCATGGACCACCCCTCTATGAACTCCCTCATGACCCAGGCCACCAATCTGGCAGGAGTGCTCACTGCTCTCATGCGCACCTTGAGAGTGTTCAGCCCGTGAGCCTCTCTCTTCTTCACCATATCTCACATTGCACCGTGAAATTAAGCCGGTGTAACTCGCATTGAATTAAAAAAGACTTATATCCAAAAACGTACTTAGATTATTTACACGTCTGTAGATATAGTTGTAGCAAGTGATATAATGACATTGACAAATGTAACCTGACCAAAATTTGTACATAACAATAGAATCTCAGGTATAATCAAGAGTTTGGAGGAAGAGGAATGACTTTAGCAAGAGAGGCCAAAAAAAAAAGAGGGGGTTTGGCCAGTTTGGAGAGTTTGGAGAAAGACGCACACTAGGAGGATGAGGACTGCTGAGTGAGCTGTAAATCATTATGTTATATTGTGTAACATGATTGTGTGTATAATGTATTGCCTGGCAGCCACAGTCTCCAACTGGATCATAAATTCCCAATAATTGTTTGTACTGTATCTCATCGTGTAACCACTGTCATAAGACTTTTGTTGACACTTTTCACTCCCAACTTGTCATATTTTTACTCCTGCTGCATTTATATTTTGCATTTTCTATATTTTATATATTTCATTATGCCTCAACCCAACATTTATCTTAATTTTGCATATAATCATATACTTTTCCCTTGCATCTTTGAATAATTGTAAATAGAATCTGTACAGTCAGAGCAAGACACTCACAACAGTCCCCGATAGAAATTACAGCTCGGTGTTTTTTTTAGTGTAACTGCTGTATTTTCTGCTAAATATAGTGTTACAGAGTATATTAAAAGTTATTCATTCCTTATACAAGTCTTATACGTGGTATGTGTTATATCATTATTGATTATATTGAACCATATGAAATCTGCATTAACACCAACTCCACCAAAATAAAATAGAAGTCACCAGGAATAATAGAATTTAACAGCAATTTTTCTCATGTTTTGTAGGAAATTGTGAGTGTTTCTAGAGCCCAAAATGTCAGAAGGGATCCAAAAACCATCAGTACATTTATTCAAAACCACTAACTAAAGAAAAAAAAGGTCTCCATATTTATAAAAAAAATTATCGAATTTATCCTTTATTATGATACAATAAACACGTTGTAAGCTTTGAGTGCAAAATTCCGAAGATTACATGCGCAGAATAAAAGCCAAAGATATAAGATAATAGACAAGATACAGTATATGAATTTTATAGAAATAAAGGTTGATGTACCCTCCTTGTTATAGCCATCTGTCTCTTGTAATGAATATGTATGTACTATCATAGCTACCCCTATCCAGCAATGTTGTATACAATGCATTGGATCAGGGCCGGATTTAGACCTGTGAAGGCCTTGGGCAGCCTCTGTGTGGAGGCTCCCCTTCGTTACAAAATTTTACAAAATATAGGGTGCAGCTGAGGAGACCCCAGACCATTGTATCTCCCACTTATAGATGTTGCATTATCATATGATTGCCCACGACAATTTTGAATGCCAATTTCATAGTTTGTTAGAAATTTCATCAAACCTTCAAACATTTCTTGAGCCTTGTGTCCTTGACTTGGTAAGAACTTCACAAATCTCTCTACAGGTGTAGCCTATCATGCTCCATATATCTGAAAATCAGTGTCAGTTGATCAACATGACCTTCAGCAGGTGTTGAATCCAGAGAAATCGAGTAATATTTTGACAGCTTTATACGTGAAATAATTTCCTTGAGTACTTCATTGCCTATTAGTCTGACGATTTGTTCACAGAGGGTTGAAGATTAATAGTTTGCATGGCCACTGCCTCGACTGGCATGATTCTGTATGTGTTGCCTGAGGACGGGAGTTACTTTCAAGGTTAATTTATATTCAATGGATGTTTTTCTTGTATATATGAAGTATATGAAACTTTGACCTAAAGCACTGGCTATAGCCTGCAGTCGATGCCATGCCTACCTAAAAAGTGGCTGTTGGCTTCCGATTAAAGCATCAAGGCAATCAAGCAACACTAGTTAGGCAGTTGGATATAAGAAAAATGATAAATTTTATTAAAGAAGCTAGGCCTCTTGATTGAAAGTTTGGAAAGTGTCTGGTCAGGGTTGTCCCCTATTACTGATAACATGTAACCCAGTACAACCAGCCACATGGTCGGATCGTCGGCGACTAAACCGGCTCCCCCACTGATTCTACCAGTGAGGAGGGTGGGCTGGACACCCAGATGGACTAAAAATAAAACTATCGTTACGGGCAGATGAACTCACTATTGAGGCAATGGCCATCCAGCTCCAGCTATGGGTGAAATAGTCTCGGAATTTCCAGTAGGGGAGTAGAGAACTGTGCAGGGTGTACCGGTTGGAAGGAAATCCTGATGTCACGCAGTCCCGTAGGCGGGTGTTCGACGGGTCCGTTTTTGCTGCAGCTCTGAGTTCCTGTAGAGTCCGATCGACGTCTCGACGCGACGGATCGAGGTGTGATTAATCTTGATCGTGGGTGATGGCGTTAATGGACACGATGCTCCTGAGGTGTGCTGCGGCTTCGACACACACCATCTCGTCCTCTGGCGTGGGGCGGCTAACTGGGGTTCTTGACAAGGCATCGGGGATGCAGAGCTGCTTCCCAGCACGCCACACGGCCGTAAACATGTAGGGCGAGACCTTGAGGCGTTGGAGGTGAGGATTCTTGACCGCATCCAAGGTGTAGTGGTTGAGAATCGGGATCAGGGGCCGGTGATCAGTCATCAATCAACGTGAAGCTCCGTAGGCCGAGGCTTCTGTAGGCGAGATGAGGAACTGTACCTGGTATTTATAGATATTGAGAAAGCATACGACTCGGTTGATATAAGAAAATTAATGAGACTATTGGCACACATAGGAGTAGATGATAAGGTGGTGCAGGTAATTAGGGAGCTGTATAAGGAAAATGAGGTAAAGTTCACACTAGGAGATATCAGCCCAGAATGGATGAAGAATAGCATAGGAGTTCGGCAGGGATGTGTTACCTCTCCAACACTCTTCAACATCTAGGCTACATGGAGGAACTGATAGTGAGGATCAGAAAGTCAGAGAAGGGAGTCAGAGTGGGGAATAGAAAACTAGGATGTTTAGCTTATGCAGACGATGTAGTTCTCATGGCAAAGAGGAAGGAAGACATGGAGGAGTTGCTGGGAATAGTCAACAGTTATGGAAAAGAATGAAACATTAGGTTCAGTGTCAGGAAGAGTAAGGTGATGGAGTTCAACAGCAGAGAGGAAGGTCAGTGGGTTCTAGGGAACAACATTCTAGAGGTGGTTGATAGGTATACATACCTAGGACTGGAAGGAAGTAAGGAAGGAGTTGGAGGAGAAAGACAAAGGCAAACTAATGAGGGAAAGGCTAAGAGGATGACAGGCATGATCATTAACGGGGAAATTAAGTAGGACAATTAACAAATATGAAGTAGGTAGGAGTCTGGAAAGGAATGGCAGTGCCATATTGCTTGTATGGGTCTGAAATAGCCTATTATCGGGAGGGAGACATTACTAAGCTAGAGAGGACACACCATTATTGGTAGATGGGGATTAGGAGCCCCAACCAGCACAGCTGTGGAGGCTATTCGAGGAGATGTGGGATGGAGCACCTTCAGGGAAAGGATTTTAAAAAGGAAACTTAACCTCTTGAAGAAAATAGAGGGACTTAGTGAGGATAGATGGGTGAAGCAGATCCTGAAGGAGGTTGGGACAAGCTCGACTTGGATAAAGGAATTAGAGAGGTGGAAAAGGAGGGAAAACCTAGTATAGAAACCTGGGACAGGATAAGAACAAAGGAGGTGAGGATAAGAATAGAAGACAATGGACTAGCTAGGTGGAGAGCAGGTATGGAGGGTAAATCCACGTTAAAGTGGTAGGCTACTGTAGGAAAGAGAAGCCTGAGGCACTTCACTGGCATGCAGAAGATTGGGGAAGCAGACTGTTGGTGAAGGCAAGGACAGGAACACTAGAGGTGAAGGCTAGGAGTAGGGATGGGCAGGACCAGAGGCCTGTAGCTTCAGTAGAGGAACAAGGGAAACTATTGAACACTTGATAATAGAGTGTGGCAGATATGAGCAGGAGAGGAGAAGGCTGATACAGTTCATATTAGGAGTGATAGGAGGCAATGAATGGGATAGAAGGATATACGAGGTGGATGGGGGAATCCTTACTGTGCTAGGACTGTATGGGAGTAATAAAGAGAGAAGGAAAATAGTAGAAATAACTGTGTTTTTAAAGCAGGTTTGGGAAAAAAGATTGCGAGGGAATGTTGAAGGCGTATAGGAGGGTAGTTGATAGGAGGGACTTATGCCTGTGTATATACTGCTCTGTTGTGCCCCTTCTCTCCCCACATGTGGCAGGGAAAGAAAGGGCAACAAAGTGGCAAAGAAGGAAGATATGTGTCAAACTTGAGCTCGATCTTGACAGACTACCTACAAACCGATACAAAAGCAGAAAAGGTCACAAGAAGAAGAAGAAGAGAAGACTGGACCATGGCCACATAGGGAAGATGCTAAACCAATACATCCAAGAATTAGAGCAGGTAGGCCTTGTATTGCACCTTGGTTGTAATGTTTTGATATACAGGAGCGTGTGCAGCACTGTTAGAGGTGCCGTGTGTCTCTCAAATGGAAGAAATAAAGGGAAGAGTGCAGGAAACATGGTGTGACCTTCAGGGGGGCGTTGTTGACATGTCCCAATGACTTATTTTTTTCCCTGTCTGGGCTTGTTTTAAGGCTTAGTAATGTCTGAGACTCTTTACAGTCACAAAAGACACATAGGAAACGTTGTATTCATATTGTGGTCACTACTATTTACTTTCATGTTGGTATTTGGGTATTTGTGCTGTGTGTACGGTATCCGGTCATTTCGCCCACACCAATAGGTCATTTCGCCCTAAGTCAATTCGATCACACGCTGGAGGCAATTTCTCCCACATGTGTACGTGTGTTGGGTCCATGCATACACTGTACCGTCAGTCTGTAGCCATGTACTCATTGTACTGTGGAAGGTGTAATGGTGTAAAGGATGGTATTATTTTACAATAGGACCGAAATTCCCTACACAATTGGGAGTTTGGTTTCTGTTTACCTTATTGGATTCTAAGAAACATTCTCTCTATGAGCTTCCGTCGCAAATCATTACTTTTGGAGATATGACATATTGTTCATAGGGAGGCGAGAGAAAAGTGTTTACGTCCGCCTCACTCTTCTTCTTCTTGTGACCTGTATCGCCTCTGTTCTTCCCTTGCCGAGGACACTTTTTTTAATGCAGATTTGGTTTTAGTTAGGAGGTTAAAACGTGGGAATAGGTTAGGTTAGGTTAGTGAGTCAAAAGGTGGGGTTAGGTTAGTTTAATTTCATATCTCCTAGGACCTATACACTCCTTCCTATTAAAAACATTTTATATCTCCGAAAGTAGTGATTTGCGACGGAAGCTCATAGAGAGAATGTTTCTTAGAATCCAATAAGGTAAACAGTAGGGAATTTCGGTCCTATTGTAAATATTTACCAAAAGGGTTAATAGTAGGATTGCAGTTGTATCTTATTTCTCAATGAAGAGGACGGCAATCCTACTGTTGTGTTTACTGCTATAGATATAGCCTGCCCAGATTTACCGAATGTAGGTTTTCTGTGTTTACGTCAGTAGCTACCAGCTGGAGGTCTTAAAGCTGACTTCTGATAATGTAAGGCCTTTGCTTATGATAGATAATGCACCTGCTTACCCTGCTGCTGAGAATTTAGTTGATTGTACGGGTAGGATTCATGTTATGGTTTTGTCACCCGACACAACTTCTGTTATTTAGCTCATGGGTCAGAGGTAATAATTTAGGTACATTTTTGGTTTAGTTCATCCCGCTATTTTCAAGACTTAACAATTTTTTCCGATAGATTTTGATGTTTTGAATGAATCTGATGACCATTTTGCTGCTAAATCACGTTTTTTTTTTTTAAGGATGGGGGGTGGGTCCATCCTATCAACTAGCGATTCCCTGGGGAAAAAATGATCAGATAATTTTATTATTAGAGAAACTGGTTAATATTCCGCAGGTGTTGGTGGCTCCACTGGCCTTACAGCTTACTTTTTCTCTATTATTTTCGGCTCAGTATATTGTGCAGTAGTTATTCACTTGCGGAAACAAAAAATATAACGGGCACACTTATTTTTATATAATAATTGTTAGGTTAGGTTACGGTTAAGTTATGTTAAGGTTTGGTTTAAGTTTTTTTTTGGAAGAGGCTGTCACTCTACCCTCACTCGCTAGCTATAAAATGCCAAAAAAAAATTTGAGTGCCAATAAAATGTTAGTGCCAAAATGTTTTGGTGCCAGAAAATTTTGAGTGCCAAATTTTGTTTTCGTGAGTGCCAAAAATGTTTAACCCAAAAATGTTGAGTGCCAACAAATTTTGAGTGCCAAAAATTTTCGAGCGCCAAAAAATTTTAAGTGCCAAAATATTTTGAGTGCCAAAACATTTTGAGTGCAAAGTCAGCAAAGGCCTTGGTCATGTTGTGTTACATCCATAATTTTGTTTCTCCTCAGGATCCTTTTGATGGCGAAGAATTTGTGGAGCGCCTGGCATGGCGGGTCAATGCCAGTGTGTCGGCGCCAGGCTCATCCGACAAGGTCTTTAACCCGGACCTGCTTCACGAGGCCTTCACACAGGCCATCAAGTAAGCTGCCTCAAACTTGCCAAGTTGAATCACAGGAATGATAGGAATGTGGGCAATGAATGTAATATGTGGTCAGGTGGCAAACAGATGATGATCTTTCACTCAATTCAATTAATTAACGCTAGGCCAAGGACCGTTGGTTCCAGTAGTCTTTCTGTGTGTGTCTGATGGTGATGGCTCTCGTGGCGCTGCACGAGGAGGCAAAGCTTTTGGGACTTGAGGTCTCCTGGCTCAAGACTAAGGTCCAGGTGTTTGGAGGGTTACTAGATGAAACAGTACAGTCGTTCATGCGTGCGGTGAGGAGATTGAGATCTTGGAAAGTTTTACATATCTTGGTAGCGCAGTCCAGAATGATGGCGGGTCACGTCAAGAAGTCTTACGGCGGATTGGCATAGCCCACGGTGTTATGGACTCGCTCAGCACAAGTATTTGGCGTTGTCGGTACCTGTGCAGAAGGACAAAGATTCGGATCTTCAAGTCGCTTGTGATCCCTGTCTTACTCTATGGTGGTGAGACATGGACACTAAATAATGACATGAAGAGGCAAATTGATGCCTTTGGTAATGGGTGTCTTCACAGAATCATGGGGTATCGCTGGGATGATTACGTGTCAAATCAGCGATTGCATGTGTGTGCCACCTTTTTCACAGAGACCTGCAGGTCCTGGATGAGAGGACGGCCAAGAAATGTGAGCGCATGGAGGCAGCCGTGAAGGAGGAGGAGGTGCGCTGCTGGCACAACATTGCCCAGCTCCTCGAGCACAACAAGGTAGGGACTGATCAGTTTATATTCATCAGCTCTTTATATTTTTTAACAGCAAAAACCACAAATATTGAAATATGACAAGTCTTCTGTACATAGTGTCTTGCAAGAGAGAAGCATTCCAAAGAGCTAATCATTAGGCTTTCCACCAGGTAAATCATTCAATGAAAGTAACAACCAAAGCAGGTGGTGAATAAACATTTGTTTTTTCAAAAGTCTGATATTGTTGTGAAGAGGGAATGGTGTAAAATTTTAAAAACTATTTTTCTGATATCATGACAGGCCAACCGACCATGTGTGAAAGACAAACTAAACTATAGTGGAAGACAAACATGAATGCACAACACTGCAGTTTCTTACCTCGGGTTCTTGTATTCCAGGAGGCCTTCCAGAGTTTCCAGGAGTTGGACAGCCACATCAACAGTGTGGCCACCAAGGTGGTGCACCTCGGAGACCAGCTGGAGAGTGTCAACACACCACGGTCCCGTGCTGTGGAGGCTCAGCGCCTCATGAACCATTTCAGGGAGTTCCTCCTTCCAGGCCCTTTGGTCTCAGAGGTGTTCACTGACAAGGCCAAGGTGACTACCTACTCACACCTCTTAATTATGTCTTGGGAAACTTTCTGTGAATCTCCTTATATGCATCTGGTTGATGTAGAACTGTTTTGATTTTTAAGATTTTGCAATAAGAAGCTTTAGAATAATCTATTGTCTAGGTACACCGTTGATTGTGTTTAAACTCCGTGTACATATTTTCCAGATTTATGAAGCAGCAGACGTCATCCAAAAGTTGCATCTGATTGCCCAGGAGCTTCCCTCGGGCAAGTAAGTTACATTCATGGACAGTATAATCTAGGGTTGTACTGGATAGTGATTTGGCCGGATATCCGGCTAATCTTGGTGGCCGGATTCGGATATCCGGCACTGGCCAGATATCAGGATCCGACTGGATATACTGCGACATGCGACGGATGCACGAGCGACGCGGGTCACAAGAAGATGAAGAAGAGACATTTTTTACTGAAAGCCTTCCAGTTCGTCGATTCAAAAGCGTCATAAAAGAAGAAAATTTGCATTAGTTTGCTTTCTTAATACACGAACTAACTATATGAATTGGCAGTCGAGAGTTGCCATTAGTGGGGGAAAAATCACAGTATAAGATGCGAATTTGACTTGTAGTATAGTTTAGTATGTAGTCGTTTAAGCAATATCCAGTTATCTGGCCGGATAGCAGTGATATCCGGCCGGATAGGCGGATATTTCAAGAAAGGCCGGATACCGGATAGTAAAAAACAGGCCGGATAACCGGAGAGCAAGTGGATATCCGGTACATCCCTAGTATAATCACTATGGTACGAGCAGATTCGTTCCATGGAGCCTACTCGTGTACTGAATTCACATACAGTATATGGTAGGTATTAATATTAAGGCTGAATGGGGATTACCTAGTTACTTGAGTGGCGACAAGGTCATTCAAGACCTTGCGTGTGCTCCCGTTCAAGTAGGTACGTATAGGCATACATAGAAGCAACATTTTAAGATAATGCTGTATCTAGTGATGTAAAAGTTATATAGACACAAAAAGAATGAAAAATAAACACAAAAGTAATGTAAAATTTACAGATATCACCACAAAAAAATTGTACCATCGAAAAAAATTGCTTATACAATGAAATAGCGAGTAAATTCATGAATCTTATAACATCCGATTCTTCTATATCAAATGCTTGTATAACGCGATCATACTGTAATAGCTACATGTTTTTTTATTTTTTTTATTGACAATTTGATAAATATTTTCTCATGTTTCGTATACTTTAAAAGCTTTGTTGTTGGCTTCAGGTTTGAGACTGCTGAAGCCAAGATAGCAGAGAAGTATGATGAAATAGAGCGTTCTCTCATCATGGAGTTTGTGAAGTCACACCGAGCCGGGGACAAGGACCGCATGAAGGAGATCGCCTCAACGCTGTCCCACTTCAAAGGCTACTCCCAGTGCATCGATGCCTTCATAGAGGAGGCTCAGCATGTGAGTCTGTATCTTCTTGAATTCTAGTTCTGCAAGGAAAAGTCAATACAAAAATCAGTAATGTGCATGCCTATTCTTTGTACAATTAAGAATGGTACCTAAACCAGATATGAAAATCTTGCTTGAATCATGAAAAAGGTATGTTGGGCTACAAAAATCTGTACTATTTAGCCTATGTAAAAGTATAGTATGTAGATTACACAGTCAGCGAATCTACGTACAAGTCCATATGGTTTCAAAATGACCTCATAAATTGCAGCCTAGCACTTTGTAATTGTTGCCATTACCCCCAGGGGTCCCTGAGGTCGCGGGACATGTACCAGGAGGTGGTGCCCCTGTGCCGGCGGTCTGAGGTGCTCATCAGGGAGGTCTTCACGAACCCAGACCAGGTGATGGGCAAGTTTGTGCTCAACATCTTCCAAGGACAACTGCAGGTAAACATAGATTGTCATGGTTTTTTAAACATAGATAAAAAACTAGCCAAAATCTCAAAAAACAAATAAATAAAAAATATGTAGAATCATCACACAAAAAAAAAAAAAAATAATAAAGGGCCGCACCTTTCCGTCCATGGCCCGGAAGTCAGATTGTCATGGTTTTTTAATGAAATGCTAAAAGGAGTTATGAGAAGAAAAGTACTGTAAAACCTCTCGTATTCGGACCCTCATTATTCGGACTTTGACATTATTCGGACCCCCTCCTTTTTTTTTTTTTTTTTTATTTATTTATTTATTTATATTTTTTTTTTTTTTTTTTTTAGGGGTCTAAATTTCTTAGCTATATTATATAGTTACACCTAGATTTTTAATATATATATATATATATATATATATATATATATATATATATATATATATATATATATATATATATATATATATATATATATATATATATATATATATATATATATATACATAT
Organism: Chionoecetes opilio; assembly: GCA_016584305.1. Lineage (NCBI taxonomy): Eukaryota > Metazoa > Arthropoda > Malacostraca > Decapoda > Majidae > Chionoecetes > Chionoecetes opilio. Next base: position 29,693 of record JACEEZ010024160.1, read on the forward strand.
ATATACATGTATATATATATATCCCCCCATTATTCGGATCCTTGCATTACTCGGACCACTCCTTGGCCCAATTAGTCCGAATATGAGAGGTTTTACTGTATTGCTGAGAAAGGGTCAAAAGAAACCCTTCTATAGAATGATAGACAAGCTGAAGTTATATTTGTTTTTTATATGAGTGTCTTCTTTTACCCATAATTTTTGAGCAGGGCTTTTACACCCACAGTACTAACACTAAGAATAATGCAAGGGGCTTTCACTCAGGAATACATACAGTTGAAATTAGACAACAAGAGCGTGCCTGAGATGTACCTGAAGAACCTGCATGAGCTTTACTGCCACACAGTGAAGCTTTGCACAGACCTCCAGACCTTCAACCTTGGAAATGACTCTCAGTTTCTCTCCAAGCTTACCAAATCCATCTTCCAGCGACACCTAAACTCTTACATCAGGCAAGTTTCTTCCACAAGATATCTTTCGTCATGTTTTCATTATACTATTTCTACTAAGCTTTTTTTATTCTAACTCATTATCACAATGTTTCTATTTACCTCTCATTTTCTGTATTCATTTATCTTCACCATATTTATCGTTATTTCATAGACTTTAAAAAAAAAAAAGACAAATAAATGTAAGGCTTTCAAATGTAATTCAAATCATTATTCTACCCTTCTTGAAGGAAATTTGTGGCTTGTAAAGGAAACTTGTACGAAGTAACTAATGCAAATAATGATCTTGTACTTACAGTGTCGAGACAAGATTCCTGAAAGAAAAGTTCAACATAATCTTAGGTCGTTATTATGACAACAAAGGTCACCAGAAGAAGAACATACAGTCTGGAGGGTAAGTGTTCAGGCCTGGTAGTCACTGGAACACTGGCTTCATGCTGTTTAGGACAGGGTTGAGCCACAGCAGCCAGAGCAAGTAACCATGTATCATCTATAGGAGGATTTTATAGAAAAACCATTATTATATATCCATGAAATTTAAATTTTGGGTAGAATCAAAACTAAAAATATATTCAATTTTATAAAGTAATCGAATATAATTAGGATGTGTAACCAGGAAGTTGTATTTAGTATTTGTATGAGTGAACTGCTCTGTTTTTGTGCCACGCCACATGTGCGGGAGGAGGCCCTGTGTATCAATGAAGACAATGTGGCCAGTCGTCCAGCCAAACTAAGGTGCATTCTCTCTCCTCGTTGGCAGCATCAATGACATTCGACGCAACATCCAGGATGTGATTGGCACCAAGGCCAACATCAACATTGGTCCAGCAGTGGAAAACTATGGTGGCGAGACCTTCCTGTCGGAGGAGGTGGCTATCTCTCTCCTGCAGGAGACTAAGCAGGCCTTCAAAAGGTGCCAGATGGTGAGAAAACTTATCATGTTCTTTATTGATTTATCATAGATTTTGTGAGTTTTGAGAGAGAGATCCATTCCTAAAAATCCTCACAATGTGATAAAATTCCTAGAAAACTAATTGTTTAATGTATAATCACATCATCATGAACAATGTAGTACAAAAGATCTGTAGAATCAAATTTCTAGACTTTTTAGTCATCTTCATCTATCTATCCATTTCTGATGCTCATTCCTAAGAAGGGATGGCTGCGATAGAAGAGTCTTCATTTTATCCTGTCCGTGCATTCCCTCCTTGCATGCTCTAACCTTCTCATTCTTCTCTCTCTCCTTTCTCTCACATACTCTAGCACTCTGTCCTTCCATTTCCCTTTGGGTTGTCCTTTGTAATCCATTGCATCCACTACACTCACATAGTCTCTTAATCATCTCATTTTCTGCCATCCTTTCTACCTGACCAAACTACCTCAGAGTGCTGCACTTTACCCCTTCAACCACTCCACATTTCATCCCCTTAACTTTACATGACACCAAACCTTGTATACACACTTTCAATACATCTATCCTCACACCACAGGCACTAATCAAATAACTCATGTCAACTGCTCTGATCCTCGACCTGTGTTCGACCATTCCACTCGCGAGTCTCACTTGCATATGTGATTGTTGGTACAATTATTGCTTCTCTCAGTACCTTTTATACCACCATGCTCACAGTCTTTCCTTTCATCATTGTTGTGGATGATGTGTGTGGTTGAGGGTTCAATCCTCGTAGCATAACAAATGAAATAGGTAAATAAACTCACCTCACTGCACTGAAATAGGTAAATAGACACCTCACTGCACTGAAATAGGTAAATAGACACCTCACTGCACTGAAATAGGTAAATAGACACCTCACTGCACTGAAATAGGTAAATAAACTCGCCTCACTGCACTGAAATAGGTAAATAGACACCTCACTGCACTGAAATAGGTAAATAAACTCACCTCACTGCACTGAAATAGGTAAATAGACACCTCACTGCACTGAAATAGGTAAATAGACACCTCACTGCACTGAAATAGGTAAATAGACTCACCTCACTGCACTGAAATAGGTAAATAGACACCTCACTGCACTGAAATAGGTAAATAGACTCACCTCACTGCACTGAAATAGGTAAATAGACACCTCACTGCACTGAAATAGGTAAATAGACACCTCACTGCACTGAAATAGGTAAATAGACACCTCACTGCACTGAAATAGGTAAATAGACACCTCACTGCACTGAAATAGGTAAATAGACACCTCACTGCACTGAAATAGGTAAATAAGACTCACCTCACTGCACTGAAATAGGTAAATAAACTCACCTCACTGCACTGAAATAGGTAAATAGACACCTCACTGCACTGAAATAGGTAAATATACTCACCTCACTGCACTGAAATAGGTAAATAGACACCTCACTGCACTGAAATAGGTAAATAGACTCACCTCACTGCACTGAAATAGGTAAATAGACACCTCACTGCACTGAAATAGGTAAATAGACTCACCTCACTGCACTGAAATAGGTAAATAGACATCTCACTGCACTGAAATAGGTAAATAGACTCACCTCACTGCACTGAAATAGGTAAAGAGACTCACCTCACTGCACTGAAATAGGTAAATAGACACCTCACTGCACTGAAATAGGTAAATAGACACCTCACTGCACTGAAATAGGTAAATAGACTCACCTCACTGCACTGAAATAGGTAAATAGACACCTCACTGCACTGAAATAGGTAAATAGACACCTCACTGCACTGAAATAGGTAAATAGACACTGCACTGAAATAGGTAAATAGACACCTCACTGCACTGAAATAGGTAAATAGACTCACCTCACTGCACTGAAATAGGTAAATAGACACCTCACTGCACTGAAATAGGTAAATAGACTCACCTCACTGCACTGAAATAGGTAAATAAACTCACCTCACTGCACTGAAATAGGTAAATAGACACCTCACTGCACTGAAATAGGTAAATAGACACCTCACTGCACTGAAATAGGTAAATAGACACCTCACTGCACTGAAATAGGTAAATAGACAACTCACTGCACTGAAATAGGTAAATAGACACCTCACTGCACTGAAATAGGTAAATAGACTCACCTCATTGCACTGAAATAGGTAAATAGACACCTCACTGCACTGAAATAGGTAAATAAACTCGCCTCTGCACTGAAATAGGTAAATAAACTCACCTCACTGCACTGACACATCATGCATCCAACGCGGGTCGGGAAGGCGCGAGATGGAAGGAACCACTACAGGGTTATACAAAACACGTGATAACCTATCTTGTGTTTATTAAATAACAAGCCAGAGGAGTAGTACAAGTGGCCCGAAGCCTCTCTCGCTCAAATACAGGCACACAATAACTATACCCTAGATCAGAGGTTCTCAAACTTTTTGGCCTGCGACCCCTCCAAGTAATTTTGAAAGGCTTGCGACCCCCCACCCCCCAACCTTACCAAAGCATTTCTGACAATCTGACACATTTACATTATCTCTCTCTCTCTCTCTCTCTCTCTTCTCTCTCTCTCTCTCTCTCTCTCTCTCTCTCTCTCTCTCTCTCTCTCTCTCTCTCTCTCTCTCTCTCTCTCTCTCTCTCTCTCTCTCTCTCTCTCATACACACACACAAACACACACACAAACACACACATACCCACACATCCGGGGGGACTCCGTAGTGTAGTGGTTAGCACGTTCGGCTCACAACCGAGAAGTCCGGGGTTCGATCCCTGGGCGGAGCGAAGACAGATGGGCGGTCTTCTTAACCCGAGCCCCTGTCCACCCAGCAGTGAATGGGTACCAGGTGTCAGCCGTGGGTTTGTGACCCGCCTCCCGGGGTGATGGTTTCGGCCAACACTAAAGATGAATGATAAAAAAAAATTTAGATATCGAGACGGGCCATACGAGTGTAGCTCAGGCCCTGTAAAACACAACTAGATGAATACAACTAGATGAATACATAGGTAGAGTTGTATTGCTCCGTATCATAACACTCTGTATAATATAATCGGTAAAACATTATGAATACTTAAATGATACCGTAATCAGTGCAATCTATATCCTATATTCTTGCACTAGACGCATCAAAAAAATAAGTAACTTAAATCAAGCTTAGACTTGTGATGTGGATATGTACTGCATTAACATGGGTCGGGCAGTGATGATACAAGTATGTACCTATGTACAGTAGCTACTGGACGTGTGAGCGTGGTGGTGACTTTTTCCAGAATCTGTTTATGCACCTGTATTTTTTTGTTAGTAATGTATTAAAGCCTAGGAAGGTAAATCATTGTTTTGTTTTATACTGAAAATAGATATAAAAGAATAATCATAAACTATGAATATTGTGTCCTTTAATGCATTTTTCACAATCTAGAAATCTTGCGACCCCCCAGAAGACTTTCACGACCCCCAGTTTGAGAACCCCTGCCCTAGATAACTCAATAACCCTAATATCTCTAACCCTTAGATAAGCCTAAGAGTTTCGTGCATGCATTTCATTTCACTCTATATTTCAGCAAATTAACTGTTTACATAAATAATGTCATAATGTTCTAATCCATCATAGTACATCAGATTGTTGTTGACGGTGTTCCATTTATTTCAGCTCTCCTCTCAGTCTGATGTTCATAATAGTGCTGTCCAGATATTTGACCTCCTAGCAAAGGCTCTTCTCATTGAACATGTGGATTATGCAATTGGTAAGTATTATTGCATTATTGTTGAAAGTCTCAGGAATTCATGTAACCATTTTTAGATCCTCCATTAACTCCTTCACGCCCAGATCTTTCCATTGCTATAAAAAATTGTATGTTATCGAGCCATAAAATTAAGAAAAGTCACTTAGTGAATATACCAAATTAGTTAGTCTACACGGATACTAAACGGGTCAATCTACAAAATATTGCTTATATTCACTAAAAATCGTCTAATGGTACCCAAATTACAATGGAAATTACGTTCTGGGCCTCAAGGGGTTGACTTAATTTTTCCTCAAAATTCATCAATGTCCGTGTTAATGAGTCTGTTGGCACTTTTCTTCCATCCACTTGAAGCTGTTTTGTATTTTACCCAACCATCATCATCCTTTTGCTCCTCCTAACCACATCAAGAAAATGTACCTGTTATCATTACCTCACTTTTATTACATTGATTTTCAGATATTTCCATCATTCTTACAAAATGCCTCCCTCCCAGACACGTTGGCTGATACACAAATACTGAATAGTTTGCACACATAAATACGAAATACTGAATAGTTTGCACACATAAATACGAAATACTGAATAGTTTGCACACATAAATACGAAATACTGAATAGTTTGCACACATAAATACGAAATACTGAATAGTTTGCACACATAAATACGAAATACTGAATAGTTTGCACACATAAATACGAAATACTGAATAGTTTGCACACATAAATACGAAATACTGAATAGTTTGCACACATAAATACGAAATACTGAATAGTTTGCACACATAAATACGAAATACTGAATAGTTTGCACACATAAATACGAAATACTGAATAGTTTGCACACATAAATACGAAATACTGAATAGTTTGCACACATAAATACGAAAGGGACGAGAGAAGAATGAGAGGGTTAGAGCAGACAAGGACAGGAATAAATGGAGACTTCTGACACCTCCATTTCCTTGGGGAGTTATTAGAAATGGGCATCAGAGATAGATGGATAAAGATGCTCACATGCTTTACATAAGAAACATAAGAAAATAAGGAAGCTACAAGAGGTCGTGAGACCTACATGAGGTAGTTCCTGTTACTAAACTCTACCTACATCCACCTCTCTTCCCCATCCATGAATTTATCCAGACTCCTTTTAAAGACCCCAATAGACTCCGCATTGACCACCTGACGACTGAGTCCATTCCAATCATTCACCACCCTATTTGTGAACCAGCTTTCCTCTTTTTTGCAGAGCTTGGGTTGCAGGTTATTCCGGGGGGTGAGGTGCGCTCCCCCCCCGAGGTGAGCTTCTTTGAGGTGGTGCATCAGAGCAGCTCCATGATGAACCTGCTGGACAAGTTGTTCAGTGATACACTTGTTCCCCTGGTGATGTGAGTCCCTCCTCTCTCTTCTATAGTATACTTTAAGCCCCTTCACGCCCAGATATCTCCTTTGCTATATAGAATCGTCTGTTGTTAGCCATAGAATTACGAAAACTAACTGAATATACCAAATTTGATAGTGGACAAGTATACTAAACAGGTCATATCTATAAAATATTGCTAATATTCACTAAAAATCGTCTAATGGTACCCAAATTACAATGGAAATTACACTCTGGGTCTCAAGGGGTTAAGACTAAAACTGCATGGAATATTTGTTTTTGGTGGTTTTATTTTGGAAAAGACAATAAGTTAAATAAGTTCCCGTCTTGATATAAACTCTGGAACCAAATTTGGGAAGAAGGTGTAAAATAACTCCTATTCTTAACATCAAGAAGGGATAGAAATCTTGACAATCTCGTGTATAAAAGTTGAACTGAAAAACTCAAGACTAGAAAATGTATATGCTCTGCAAAAATGAGTTCTGTGCTGATCAAGATGAGAAGAGTAGAGTCCAGGGTAATTACAAAAGGATGCAACACTGCACTGAAGATGAAGAGATTGGATGTCAGAATGCAGAATTATAAGAACATAAGAAAATAAGGAAGCTACAAGAGGCCGTGAGACCTACACGTGGTAGTTCCTGTTACTTAACACTACCTACATCTGCCTTTCATCCCCATCCATGAATTTATCTAGCCTCCCTTTAAAGCTCTCTAATGACTCCGCACTAACTCTACCTGTTTACTGAGTCCATTCCAATCATTTACCACCCTATTTATGAACCAGTTTTTCCCTATTTCTTTTTTAAATCTACGCTTTTCCAGATAGTCATAGTAATAAGTTGACCTCCTCTGGATTCTCCCCGTCTTCCTAGGTGCAGAGCCTTTACCGTCCTCGTAGACAGCAGGAAAGGAACTCTCAATACACACATTAGGCCCAACAATGAGGCGTTTTCCTTTATTTATTAACTCAGCCATTTTAGCCATTTTTTTTTATCCAAGCTGCTTTTAACACTAAACCTGCCAACCCTCACCACAACAGGTCTCGGTCAGGCCGTGCGCTCCACACTACATCTTGCCCGGCCTGCGGTGCCCCCATTGACAGGAAGGATCACCGCAGAACCCTCCACAGATCACGCTACTAGTAATTCAGTCATTCTTTGTAATCTGAGACAGGAGGGGCAGCCACTACCTCCTTCAGCTGGTGGTTAACAAGATTATCATGGGTGCATGGACAGTGAGCTGACAGTAGAGTCCTGAAGGGCAAGGCTGTTGTGTTGTAGCTGTCTACTCAAAGATACTTGCTGCCCAGTGGAAGCTGTGTGCTCCATAGAGAGGATGAAGTAGTGTCAATAATAAGAACAGGCTCTACTCTCCCTGTTAGCTCAAACTATCACATTGAACGCCCTTGGATAGCCTGACATGAAGACTGCTCTAAGCCCTTTGTCTTTGATAAGGACCACGTGAGAAAGACTGAACATTGATGATGAGCCATAAGGATACAGAAATGAAGTGCAGGCATTGATGAAATGGACTGTCTTAGACCCACCAACTTTGATTTCGACCTTCAGACTAGAACTGTCTGACAGCTTCCTATCAGTGCATGAGGAATTGACCAAAGTCACTGGACAGTCGCTACTCACTACACAAGCTTGACCATGTTTTAGAAGTATGTCCACTTGATGAAGATTTCTTCTATACATTAGTCCATTGACCAAGTGGTTAATACTTATGGACTAGTGATGAATTTTAGCATTATCTTACAATACCCAATGACTTTCAAATAAGACGACGAGGCCAACAGCAGCCCAGCTGTACCTGCTGTGGTCACCTACCTGGCATTCATGCATAGACAACAGTAGACCTACTGTTATCTATGATTCATGTCATCCAGTATTGGTATGTTGGACACCACAAGAACCAAGTATTACCAGCACCTTCACTGAATTATTGTATACAACAAAGCCTCAGACATCAAAGAAGATTGCCTGACACTGCTCTGGGACCCAAGTGTGTTGCCACCTCATCTTCACCACCTAACACAAGTCTTTTAAATACTGCCACGCCTGATGGTCAGACCTAATTATGCAATAAGATTGGAGTTTCATGTTTTTTGAAACAACCAGTGGCTTTTGAAGGTCCACTGGCTAGACTGTTTTGGAGACTGCCAATTGTATATACTTTTTTCCATGAATTGGTGTTAAATGGATTGTGTAGATTGTTTCTTTTGTTACATTACAATTGTATGTGGGTGATTTATACAGTGATTCTTTGTATTTGTTTGCCCCTAGTTCCACTCCCAAGCACGGGGACTGTCTACAGAAAAAGAAGCACCTGGGCAGCACCCTGGAGCAGAAGCTGGACCTTGGTCTGGACCGCACCCTCTCCGCCATGGTGAGCTACGTGAGGCACGTTTTCACGCTGGAGCAGAAGAGGACCGACTTCAGGCCTGAAAATGATGACATGTTAATCACCAACGTTACTGTGGTTAGTGGTCTTCATTTTTTTATTTTTTTCTCAATGTTAGTCTATTTTGGACTTGGACTTTTTCATTGGGCATTGAAGAAGTTGAGGCAATGGATAGAGATAGTTGGAAGTGTATCATTGGCCGTCTAACCTCATAAAATATTTTTTGAAAAACTGACGTTAAACAGAAAGAAGTGTTTTTTGAAAAGAAGTGAAAGTAATTTTTGTTATAAACCTGGATTGTATTTATGATGCCCTGTTCTCTGAGAACTTTTAGGCTACAATCTCTTGCAAGAAGAATATATTTAGTAAAAAAAAGAAATTTTCCAACCCAAAATTTATTATTTTGCACAAAATATTGTGTAATTCTGATTTTTTTTAATGGAAATTAAACTTAATATTTTATTGAATACACTGATGTTAAAAACATGGCGATATATTTTGTGATTTTGATCATTCTTAAAATGGAAAAAATAATTACATTGAAGTAAATGCCGCAATATGGCAATTTAACCATTTTTTTCTTATATTAATAGACACAATGCAAATTCAAAACATAATCAACATAGAATGCAAAGTTTATGGTGCTAAATCCAGAAACATGTTTTTTGGCAAATTTCCAAAACAGCTCCTGATCTTAGCTACTTGTCCCCTGCCTTGCTTCCCCGCAGACTGATGCTTCACCTTCTTCCTCTTCATCCTAAGTCTCTCTCCCCTTCTATCCGGGTTACTGGACTGCATTATAGCATTATTATATCACCAAGATCACGATGATAACACATAATTTAGGCAGCGGCAGATGTTTAGAGGAGGGAGTAATGCAGTGATGTAGCTAGGGGGGGGCATGGGGGGCACGTGCACCCCCATGAGGATCCTGTGCCCCCCACTGGCCACGGCTGCTGTATTCTGTATAATGCTATAGTACCCACCACTGATCTGATCACCACTTATAATATGCCCTTATATCCAGTGGCGTAGCTAGGGGGGGCGGAGGGGGCTGTTTGAAATCGCCCCCCGGGCCCCCAAGAGAGGGGGGCCCCCAAATGCATCACTCAATCAGTGCTGATCTGCAGTGCTGAAAATAATTCAGCACTCAATCAGTGCTGAAAATAATTCAGCACTCAATCAGTGCTGAAAATAATTCAGCACTCAATCAGTGCTGAAAATAATTCAGATAATCATTAAAAGGATTTCATGTGGCATGAAAGAATTTAGCACAATAGTCAAAAATGCACCAAATATGTTCATTTACAAAACAATTTCCGTAATAATACAGCCTCTCAGTGCTGAATATCGGCACTCACGTGCTGAACAATCAGCACTCACAGCCTGTAAATAATCAGCCTCCCACGCGCCAATATCCCTCAACTGCGTCAGCCTCATCATGCTATAATTCCCCCAAACATCTGTAATAATTCAGCCCTCATCATGCTGAAAGTAACCTTCAGCCTCAATCAGTCTTAATATCAGCCCCATCAGTGCTGAATAACTTCAGCACTCAGCATGCTGAAATATTCGGATTGGTTTTGCAAAGAAGCTAGAATGCCAAACAGCACCAAATTCATTACAAACCTGTTCCCGTACCCCAGCTGTTGGCCCTTCGCTCCTGAAACCCACCCACCACCCCACCTGCAAACACTGCAAACTTTAGGGGGCCCTCCAGGAATAGCCTTGGGCCCCCAAATGTTTACTAACGCCCTGCAAGTAACCCTTCTATTGCATAGAATAGCCTGAGCTCCGATGTTGCCTAGTGCCCCCCACCCCCACTCCCCCATACACACCTGTTTCCTCCGAGCCTTCCCATTGAACATACCAGCTACGCCACTGCGAACAAAGCAATCCAGTCATTTAACACACAAACTATGTAGCAAAAAAAAAAAAAAAAGATCTATCCTCCACAATCTCTGTCACGTTACGAGTCGAACCACTACGAACCTATCAATATAGCTTAAAAAAATACTAAAAACATACACACTATAACTAACTCACATTAACTAAAGTTTAAGACTTAGATAACGTTACAGGACAAGAATTATTGGTCAAAAGGTCAACAGATAAGGGCGTGGGAAGGAAATAAGGGAAAGGTTTAGTGTTTCGAAGCAGTGTTGAACCAAGTTGACCTGCTTGAGAAATCCGGAACGAGCGGCAGTCGAGTGCGAGCCTCTAGGCGAGCAAGACGTGTGTGTATGTAGCGACAGTTGCGGGCTAGGGCCGGTGAGGGGCCAGGACGTGTGTAGGGCAGCTGGGAGGAGGAAGAGGATGACTTTTGGCCAAATAAGGCTTCATTTTATTGCTTTTCTTCATATTTCTGCAGCGTAAGGTAAGTAGAGAGTGAAAGGGAGGGAGTGGGAGAGAGAGTGAGAGGAATGAGTGGGCAGTGGTGTATCTAGGAGGTGGCCACGGCCACTCCTGATATCTCATTGGCCACCCCAGGCCTGAATCAAAGGTCTAATGAAAATTCAACCATTAATTTTAATGGTTATGCCATGGACACCCCCACACTAGATCAGTGTCCAACCTTGGCCACCCCAGTCACCATGTCCTGGCGGCGCTACTGTGAGTGGGGGAGGGAGGGAGGGAGAGCGTTTACGTGTGATTTGAGGTTGTTTGTCCTCTCTGCAAAGTAATGGCTGTTGCCTCGTTATCTTTCTACCTTTTATAGCGTCAGATCGGCTATAGCCAGTGGCGTAGCTACGGGGGGGGGGGGGGGGGGGGGGGCACGTGCCCCCCCCCCATGAAAATACGGAGGCCCCTTACTGGTCCCCCCCCCCCCCCCCCCCTAGCCATGGCTACCGTAATCTGCTTGGACCTGTGACTGACGATATGCCCTAACACCCTTCTATGTGGTATCAGAATGCCCCTGAGCTCTGCTTGCCTAGTGCCCCCCATACACAGCTTGCCCCCCCAGGTGCCCCCCCCCCTCCTGGCTTATGCCAGATGGAATATTCTGAAGTCATGGCTGTAGGTACAAGAGCAAGTGATGATGTTACCTACATGTATGCAACAGCCATCTTTGGTTAAAACATGAGAATAGAGAAAGTAAGAGAGAGCAGAGTAACAAGACACCTCCCGAACTAAATTGGCTCACCCCTCTTTTTTATTTTTATTCTCTTACTGTCTTCTTTATAGGGACTGGCAACTAAGCGGGCTTTGTGTTACCCATTTTTGTTGTGCCCTTGGCCAGTTCCTTGTGATGTAAAACAGGTGTCAGTACCCACAGACAGCCAGACACCCGAGTGTCTGTTCCTTTAGTGAGGAAAACTGAGTTCCTTTAGTGAGGAAAATATGACATTTGGAGGAGGAAAAAGGATGTTGATGTAACTATTTTCACTGCCCTCGCGCCCAAGCCCAATGCCTTATATGACTGATACTGTGGAAGGTGTGGGAATAAGGTGCAGGCAGTGGCGGCTTGTGGCATAGGGCTGCAGAGCTGCAGCACCCCCAGACACTCACTGTCAGGTGTATGATGCCTTTAAAGAGACAGCAAAATTGATACACTACTAACAAATCAATCATAATAAAAAGTCATTATGTTATTTAATTATTTTCAATACATTACTAAGTGCATTTTCATTAAAACCAGACCAAAATTTAAGTTACTTTCAAATTTGCTGTACGATTCATGTCTGCGCTGCCGCCGGGCCACTTGTGAACACAAAGAGCTGCAGTCGAGGCAGCTAAATCTCGTCCCTCTCGTGTTTACAGTGCGTGTAGACGGTGTGGTTAAATTGTGCATTCTTTAATTACCCTATGACGATGGAAAATCCAGTGAAGTATTTGCAAAACATCAATTTATCCCAGCTGGACATTAAATGAAAAGACTGAAATCAAGCGGTACCGACTTTATTTTCAAGTAATACTGTAATTCTACCATCACCACCTCAGCCATCCCCTCTACTACCAACACTACCACCCCCACCATCCCTTCTACTACCACCACTACTACCATGCCCTGAAATCCGTGAATATCAACTACAACTTATACCTGAGATAGGTAAAATTTGTGTATCCTACTGTTGTGTAGTAAAGCTTGCAGTCCCTCCATTGTATTTTATCACGAGCTGCCACTGGGTACAGGAACAGGTGCAAATAGAGACCTGCCAAGGCCACCTTCAGGGGGTTCCATGGAACAGGTGTCATTATAGACTATACTACTATAATCTTTCTTCATTATTTTCTTACTGTACTTCAGAAGAAAAGACATGCAGTGAGTTTTTAACCCTTTGAGGCCCAGAACGTAATTTCCATTGTAATTTGGCCACCATTAGACTATTTTTAGTGAACATCTATAATAATATAAGCGAAAGTGTGTGTCTGTCTGTCTTGTGTGTGTGTGTGTGTGTGTGTGTGTGGTATAGGTTCCGCCCCCCGTGGCGCAATCACCTCATATGGCACATTTTTGGAACCGGGTTGACCAGGGGAAGGTTTTAAGCCCACTTATGATATGATTCGATCACTTTTTTTCTTTTTTTTTTTAGCAGCCTATTAGCGATAATTGTGAAAAAAAAGTGGGTTGCGAGAATTGAGGAAACCTTGATGTAGGGTGATGGGTAATGGGTGAGTGAATGGGTGGGGTGATGGGTGATGGGTGAGTGAATGGGTGGGGGGTGATGGGTGATGGGTGAGGGAATAGGTGGGGGGTGATGGGTAATGGTAAATATAAGCGAAAGTGTGTCTGTCTGTCTGTCTGTCTGTCTGTCTGTGTGTGTGTGTGTGTGTGTGTGTGTCTGGTATAGGTTCCGCCCCCCGTGGCGCAATCACCTCATATGGCACATTTTTGGAACCGGGTTGACCAGGGGAAGGTTTTAAGCCGAATTATGAGATGATCCAATCACTTTTTTTTTTTTTTTTTTTTAGCAGCCTATTAGCGATAATTGTGAAAAAAAAAGTGGGTTGCCAGAATTGAGGAAACCTTGATGTAGGGTGATGGGTAATGGGTGAGTGAATGGGTGGGGTGATGGGTAATGGGTGTGGGGTGATGGGTGAGTGAATGGGTGGGGGGTGATGGGTAATGGGTAAGTGAATGGGTGTGTGGTGATGGGTAATGGGTGAGTGAATGGGTGGGGGGTGATGGGTAATGGGTGAGTGAATGGGTGGGGGGTGATGGGTAATAGGTGAGTGAATGGGTGGGGGGAATACATACATTTCTACATCCATGATTTCAGGAAAGTTAGAAGGGGCTATCTGGAGAGTCCGTGTTTGGTGGGCCGAAGGCCCACCACCCGGAGGGCGGCTTTGCGGCTAGTAAGCAATATTTTATAAATATGACCTGTTTAGTATCCTTGTCCACTAACTTATTCGGTATATTAAGCAATTTTTTGTAATTTTATGGCTAACAACAGACAATTTTTTATAGCAAAGGGAAGATCTGGGCGTGAAGGGGTTAATCCATGTATCTCTCGCTGCAGGCTTGCCAGCGTGTGGTGCGCTACGTCAGCCTGGTGGTGGAGCGCATCCGGGACTCCCTGGACGGCCACAACCTGGAGAGTGTGCTGCTGGAGCTCGGCCTCAGGTTCCACCGCACCACCCTCGACCACCTCATGAAGTTTGAATACAGTGCCACGGGTGAGTAGTGCGGCAGCAGGGGATGGGACTACCTCGCTAGTCGTCAGTTTCCCAAAAGAAATGCTCTTTGATGAAGAACAGCAGCACACTGTCTCTTATCACTTCTCAACCTACACTGTACGATGAGTTTTTGCAATTCCTTGGGACCACTCAAAATTAAGAGCTCAAAATTAATTTACAGTCAAGTATACATGATGGCAGTATTTAAGATATGCCACTAAATTGAGACATGATTTTAGTATGGATTTTTTTTTTAGCCTTCTAAGAGTATTCTGAAGCATGCATGTCATATAATATGAAGTTAGTGGTCACGTTAGAGTGATCTTCACAACTCCCTACGAGCAGCGAGCCACTTTCCTTGTCTTATGGTTTTATCTTTTTGTACCCAGAGGAATGTTTTCTCTTTGGTCTTAATGTTTGTGCTCCTAGACACACACACAAAAGAAAGAAACCAGTGCATATAAATATTTCCATGTGACATTCATGGAAGTCAGAGGTGAGCATAGTGCACACACACTATTAAGCATTGCCTCCTCTTCTAGGGAGCGATGTCATGACCAATCAGAGGCCATTTAGAGTTAACTACCATGTTGATAACTTGAAGCATTTTTCCCCCACATTTATGAACAGATAGAAAAAAATATGATTGTTATAATGAAGGTTGCACATTTTCTACAGATAGGAGTATCACATTTATAGAAAAATTCCAACCCAAAACTGGTCCATTAGTGAACATGTCCTGCATTTGTAGATGGTATTTCATGAAATTTGTAAGTGTACCTTTGCAGATATAACGTCTCTTAGATCCTCAATAGTGAACAACTTAACTCTTACAGGAGCAATGGCTGTGATCTGCGATGTGAATGAATACCGGAAGTGCGTGGCTAACTTCAAGATCCCTCAAGTCAACTCCCTCTTTGACACGATGCACACACTCTGCAAGCTGCTGCAGGTGTCGCCAGAGAACCTGAAGATGGTGTGCTCCGGCGACCAGCTGGTGAGTGTCTTGATAGTGTTAGAGGCATGGCTAATAGTGCAATCATTGTCATTTGGCATCTGTACACAGGTGAGGCTTTATCCTATAATGAATAACCTGTGTGAAATTCAGATGGTGTGAAACTTAAGTACTCTCCTCTTATTAAGTATTAGATGCTAGTTAACTTTAATTTGTACATAACCATATAGCTTGCCGAGCTACCACATAACGAGCGTATCTATGAAAACTTAGATATTTTTCCCCATACAAGTAGCCTCTCTCAGGGTGAGGTGTAACTAGATACAAAGCAAATTGCTTGTATGCATTTAAAACTATTTTTGAACCTAAACTTAGACCTAAACTTAATAATACTTTCAATCAAGGACTGCAATATGTAAAACTAATAAAATAATACAGGAGAACCTCGTTTATCCGGCACCCTCGGGGGGGAGCGCATGCCGGATAACGCTTTTTTTTTTTTTTTTTTTTTTTTTTTTTTTTTTTTTTTTTTGAACTGGCCAAGGGCACAACAAAAATGGGTAAACAAAGCCCGCTTAGTTGCCAGTCCCTATAAAGAAGACAGTAAGAGAATAAAATAAAAAAGAGGGGTGAGCCAATTTAGTTCGGGAGGTGTCTTGTTACTCTTCTTTTGAAAAGATGTAAGTCATAGGAAAGTGGAAAAATAGAAACAGGAAGAGAGTTCCAGAGTTTACCAGTGAAAAAAAAAAAAAAAAAAAAAAGCCTGGGTCGATTAGTGCCGTTGTTTTGAGGCTGCCGTTATTTTGAATGCCGGTTAAATGAGGTTCTCCTGTAATCATCTTTTTAATGGAAGTGTGTATGGCATTATTGTATAAAGGGATCAATCATACTGTATTTATATTTTGTTCTTTTCCAGAGTGGCTTAGACCGCACCGTTCTGGTGAACTTCATCCAGCTTCGGTCTGATTACAAGACTGCCAAACTTGGGAATCAACTCAAATAAGGTATATGCTACTTGAGACTACAGAATGAAATTTATTTATTACTTTATGAGAGTGAACGAATTTTGCATTTACATAATATATGAATTGTACAAAACTCTGAGGTTTCTATTTTAAACCTTAACTCACACCTTATAACAAGATTTTTTCATTTTTTATATACGTTGAAGCCTGTAGCGCCTGTAGGCTATTATGTGTTTCCTTGAGGGCTCAGGTGGCTGGCCCTGCACATTCTGGAGGGTCGTGATGGTTGGCCCTCGCCCGTTGGTGGCACAGGCTCAATTTTTATAGTGACACCTGTGATCTGTAGGTGAAGGTCTGTTTTCTGTGATGATCAACCCTCAGTTTAGGTAAGATAACTCTCATACACTGATATTAAGTTACCATTAAGGTTATCATGCAGCTGGACTTTTACCTTACAAGGGAGTTGACACAAAACAAACTTTCATCTAATGTAACAAAGTTCATTATACTCGAAAATGGATGGAAATAGTGAACTTTCACCTCATATAATGAACAAAGTTTGTTATATGCAAAAAATGTGGATCCCTCGGATATAATGGACTTTCGGATATAACGTCACCCCCTTCCCCCCAATTGGTTCGTTAAAGTGAGGGTTTACTTTATCTATACATGTAATAAACTGTGTTCCGAGTGCAATATAATGGCATTCAGCCTGTGAATACCAAACCACGGACTTTTTCAAGCAACTGACACTTCAATTCTCCATTTAGTCGGTAAATTGAGGGGCGAGTATACTTTTTGATGTGGAACTGTGTAATCTTTGTCTTGATTTTGTCTGATGCAACGCTTGGTGAATTCTGCTTCACAATGATAGGAAGAGCCGACATCAAAGGATAAAAAAGCGACGTCGGTATGAACGCTTGGCCGCCACAAGCCAGTTATCCCGGTGGTAACTTTTCTGACACCTCTTGATTAAAACTCATAAAGTCAAAAGGATCGATAGGCCCTGCTTTCGCAGTCCGTATTCGTACTAAAAATCAGGATCAGGCCAGCATTTGCCCTTTTGCTCTACGCAAGGTTTCTGTCCACGCTGAGCTGGCCTTAGGACACCTGCGTTATCGTTTGGCAGATGTACCGCCCCAGTCAAACTCCCCACCTGATAATGTCCTCGGAGCGGATCGCGGCGGGCGCGAACGCCCGGTCAGGCTAAAGTGGGGCGAAACCCACATGCGCCCTCCCTTCCGCCTAGAAACAGGAGACAATCCCACGTGGGGAAGCTACGATTCCGTCTCACCGAGTAAGTAAAGAAACTATCAGAGTAGTGGTATTTCATTGTCGGCTGCACGGGCCACAAGTGACCCTGATGTGACGACCTCCCACTTATGCTACACCTCTGATGTTTCAATTTTTTCTTTCACCCCCATTGCCGTTATCATCATAGCTGTAAACATGGTTGTTTAGCTGTTGTTGCTAGCAATATTGTGACACCCTAACACACCACCCTAACATCAGCCACCCATGGCAAGCAGCACGTGTCTCTCTTCTAGGCTTTCGACCTAAGAACAATCTTCTTTCACCACAAACGTTCACCAACCACTCATCATTCTCATTGCGTTCAAGGTACTCCCCATTTACCCACCACTTCATCCACACTTTCATCCTCTAATTTTGTATTATTTTCACCCATCACAATCACCTTAGTTGCCTCCGTGGTGTAGTAGCTAGCATGTCTGGCTACGAATCTGCGGGCCCCGGTTCGTATCCTGGCCAGGGTAGTCGGCGTTCAGCCCAACCAGCTGTTCATTCTTCCTTTTGGGGTTGATCGATAAATGGGTACCTGGAGAAACCTGGGGAAGGTAACTGTGGTGAGCCGGATGTCACACTAACACAGTGTCCCAGGGTAACGGGTCCTCACCCACCACAGGTCCAAGGGCTAATGCCACGGAGATGAGCACCGAGGCCACGCGCAGCATAGCGTATGCCCCCATCTTTACCTTACAATCACCTTTTTTCCAGTCTCCAAACACATTAATTCAGATTATTCCAAAATCTCGCCATGTCATTCTTACCTTTCACTCTCTTCATGCTCACAGGGACACACACACCCAAGCAAATTTTATTATTCCAATCTTACTACATTTCACCTACACTATTCTTGTGCCCTTCCAACCATACTCATTCACACAATTCCACTTTCTATCAGACATCAGAATGGCACAACCTTCCTTACTCCTTCCCTTATAGCTTTCATGCGAACCTGTCCACACCGTGCCACCAACCGTGCCTCATATCTCACATCCACATCAAACCAAAGATATGGCTTTGATGAAGCCCACACATGTTGGTATTTGATCTGTGCTCACCACTCGCCCATATATGTTACAACTAACACTTTCTTTGTGTTGCTGTTTCAACAAAGTTATGCCATGATGGTTTGCATGTTGGCATGTCAGTCCTGAAGGCGCTGAATAATTTCACTGAAATAAGGAAGAGAAATATGTAGACAAAGACCTGAATGTTTGTGGTAATTTTATTACAAAGGTTTTGCATAGTTTATTTAATGATATTGTATTTACAGTAGAGTAGAAAGTCCTAGTTATTCATGGAGGGGACCAGTCTAATGTACAAAATAAACTTAAATTATATATATGTACAGTGCTAGCCTAAGACTGAAGATTTGACAATGAGCACTGATTAGGTGGGCCTGATCTAAATGGGTACAAGAATGCCCGCGCAAAGTGGCAATGGACGGGCAGGGCACAGGTTAGAAATGCCATGTCATTAAACCATACAGCTCAACATTAAAAAAAAAAGGATAAATCTTAATAATGGAAAAATCAATCATAAAGTTTATATTGTATATGTAGGTAATGATACTGTCTCAAGATTTGTATTCCTTTTTGTTTAAGTATTATAACTTGAACCAACCAAATGGCATTGGATGAATATTTTGTACGGCATTATAGCCCTATCGATCATCCAATCACTGACTACTTCCAAAAATAACATCTCACAAAAAAACGAACAATGATTTACATGAGATTTCTACAGCCTTGGCTCTCCTAACATGTCGACTTTCTTATGAAGGCACTACTTATTTGTCAGGCTAAATGATACTTGTGGTCCAAAATCACTTATAATTAAG
This sequence comes from Chionoecetes opilio, assembly GCA_016584305.1. Classification (NCBI taxonomy): domain Eukaryota; kingdom Metazoa; phylum Arthropoda; class Malacostraca; order Decapoda; family Majidae; genus Chionoecetes; species Chionoecetes opilio. The sequence continues at coordinate 49,286 of JACEEZ010024160.1, forward strand.
ATTACATTAAACGTCTTTCTTTTTTAAGCTTTACACAGTTGTAAATGTTATAGATTTACAGCCTTGGGACATGAGGACATAGAAGCGTAGGCGGGATGATCTCAGTAGTAGAGGAGAACAAAAAATGGAAATGTAACAGGAAACGCCATAAATGAACACTAACCCATGTCACCCGCTACAAGGCATCGTGTATATGCTAGTGCCTCGGGGAAGGAGTGGCAAGTATGCATCAGATTACAATAATCACTCTGCTGTTAGGATCTCATGATGGGTTTTGAGGCTCCTACAGCATTCCTAGAGTAGGGTTGAAGGTCCTATAAATTGCCTGTGGTTATAGTCTGGGACTAAAATAATCAAAGTCACATACTTCTGTAACATTAAAGGCTGTCCAGGGAGGCAAAAGTATACTATGTTTTCGATAAACATACTTTTTTAGTTAATAAATCATGTGACTAAGTGGTTAAAATCAATCCTTGTGTGAATACAATACATTACCATCAAGATGTACAATGTTCCTGAGTTTATGTATGTCATCATTCACTAGAACATTTTGATAAGTTTAAAAAAAATTTGGGTTTACATATCAAGAAAAGAAATATGTATATACTGTATCTTCATCTAAATTCATATCAGTATTTTGCAAGAGTATCTTTTGATGACGTAATAGGATTGACGTGAATATTTGTCTATTTATTAGATGAATATTCAAGTGGGAAATGAAAACAAAGTACATGTGTACTGAGTTTTACACAAGAGCCAATAGTAAGTGTGCAGTATGCTCGCGTAATACCAGCATTCCATATACGAGAATCCGATGATACGAGATTCATGAATTTGCACCCATCTTTGTTGGGCGAGCATTTATTTCGATGATACTTGTTTTTTGAATGGCAATATCTGTTTATTTCTCTTCAATTTAGCGGATATCTAACCTTTAAATTATTCAACAAAGCATTATCTTTCTATTGTTGTTTAAGTGTACGTCTATCTATGTTAGAATGGGAAATAGGTATCATCTGTGACAGTGGAGTGGCGTCAACGAGGGTTAGTGGCATGGTGGTAGTGGCTCATTACTGTTACCTCTACACCATCTCACTTTGTACATGTCACTGTTTTTTGTACTCTGTGTTTGTTCATTCCTTTTGTGTATATGTAAATTTTACATTATTAGATACACCTTTATCTTTGAAATGTTGCCTATATGCATGCCTACACCTATTTGAAGGTGAACAAACACAAGGTCATGAATCAGCCTCGTCAGGGGTCGGGAACGCAGCCCCATTCTGCCCATACCTTCCTTATGCTAGAATTCAATTTACAAGTAGGCTCCATGGCAAATATCTGCTCCTATCATCGCGAGTATACCGTCCTCACAAGTGTTATCGTGTGTCCCATGCCAGCACATGGAAAATAAAAGCAAGATAATTAGAGGCTGTCAAATCATCAGTAAATAAAATGAAAACTTAGTTTCTTAACTGAGAACATGTGTGACACAGTCAATTCCTGGTATAATACTTAAAAGGTAGTTGTTAAGTTTCATTTTACGAAGCGAATTTATACAAACAGTAATGTAGTTTTTATGGTATTTCACAGTTATACTATTCTGTTTAATTTTGTATACATCTGCATGCGGCCTAAATGCGTCTGCACACACGTACATACATACGTACACATTCAAGCAATATATACATGTTGGCAAGCACTCATCACACACAATGGAGGAAAAAATAATTGTAGAAGGCTCTTCACATTTAGCGTAGCGAGAGCACTGCCTCGTATCACTCTCATTCCTGCCTTTGGGCCACAAGGGAAGCTCAGCATGAAGCTCTGACTCTTTAGCCACACCAATCACCCTTACTATGTAGTCGTCCATGGTTTGCCCTCAACACTCAAGCAACTTCCACACAGTATGTACAATATAACATTAAATGTACAAATATCGAGGTCGACATATACAAACAAGTGATGAAACATAATGCTTAACATAGTATCATAAGGCATCTATATGGATGCCACACCTACCCTTTTCTGGAGCTATATGTAGATAGGCACCTACACTGAGCCCTAAATTTTTCCTTGATGGGCAGGATGATTATCAATCAATATTCTTTCTGTGTATTACTATATAATATTTTTCAGGTAATGATTGACCTTCAGCAGTTACCCATTGTCACTTCAAGAACAAGACAGTAATACTGAATAATCATTAGGTGGGATACATGCAGTACAAAATTACATCTGCCAAAACGCGGCACAGGTTAGCACCTTCTCTACAGTTTCCATACAAATACATCTCACTGACTTCATCAACCTCATTTCTCCTTCCCAAGATGTCATATACCGCTATAACTTAACACTGGGTTCATTTTACGACAATATAGACCTTTAGTTTGTTATGTTCCATGGCTCTAGATCGCAACGAGGGATTCTCATGCATAAGAAAAAAACAGTGGTCCATCGGCTCACGTCTCGCCCTTCCATATTGTGTTACATCATCTTTGACATCAATGATTAACTTGTCAGGTGAACCAATGAAATGAAAGTTAATGAGGAATATGCTATGTGGCAGAGCCTTAATGTGAAGTTAAGTCCGATTATTCTCAAAATCAATCAATGAATATAGTACACACAGCTAACATTATCCCCACAAAAATTGTGTGTTCTTTGGTTTCTCAGTATTCCGCTATCTCTTAGACTAACAGTGATAGGTTTTGATGTGTATCTTAATAATCTACTTTTTGTTTTTAAGCAAAACTGACTTTTTATAAGAAGATATTTCGGTAATATTCTAGAGTCCTTTCCCGTGCGTATTATTGGTCTTTTCTTCCAAACTTTCACAGAACCCACAAATAGATATGAAATATTATATAGTGGGGGATAAATGCCCAGTTTACTTCCTATGGTAATATAGAAGACAAAATATGTCACTCCTCTCCCAACAGACTTGGAGTAACTTGGTAGTGGAGGGGGTTTATGAAGCACAGGAAAAATGTGGGGTAAAAGCATGCATTTCACTGATGCTGTCTGGGTAAAAGCATGCATTTCACTGATGCTGTCTGGGTAAAACAATGCATTTCACTGATGCTGTCTGGGTAAAACTTAAGTGTTTCTGTGATGTATTTAAGGCGCAACATTATTTTCCCAAGTATTTTTGAGACTGGCGCTGTACCCAAGGCCCGAACGCCCTGTTTGTATTAATGGAATAAAGTGTTACATAGACAATTGTTAAGTTCCAGAAAGTTAGGAAAGTTGGAAAAACACCTGTATATGGGCACACTGGAGTATTCTTACGTTTATTGAAATCGGCAGCGAGTTGAAGACCGCCATAGAAGGTGGAAGTCCTTTCTGCCTCCTGTTCCCCAATTAGGAGTTTAATGGTGAGGTCAGGCTAATGACCCTTTCCTGATTACTGTGCTTAGTTAGGTTGGATAAGATCAAATCTGTGAATTTCGTACCGCAAAACCCCGCTTTCCCATCAGTTACCGAAGTTTTTTTGGGGAGGGATCCCACTTTACAATTGACTACATTTTATAGGTATCTGAAGGGTTCTGTGAAAGTCTAGCATAAAATAACCACTAATAAAGGCGGGAATGGGGATTTTTATTTATGGGGGGGGGGGCTTGTCTCTCAGGACTAGAAAGTAATCATAGATGTGATATTTGCCCCATGTAATTGCTTGTTGAAGGTAAATATATAAAAAAGTCCAGATAATAAAAAATCACAAAATGATATCAAAATAAGTGTCTTTCCAAATTTTTTTTAAGGATGCCGAGAAACCAAAATTCACAGAAAATGGCTTTGTCATGTCCTTCAGGTAAAACTGCTTCCTTTGCATCTTACTTAGACAGTAAGACAAATAATCCTGTGTGTAAAAATGTGAAATCTTTGAACCAACACTAAATGTAACTGTTATCTAATGTAACTATCTAGCCAAGCCACCTGTCAACACCTCACATCCCTCCTACTTCCTCGACCAACACCACTTGTCATCACATCATTCACGCCACTTTATCGTCACAACGCCTGTCATCATCACCTCATCATCGCCACCGCCTGTCATCACCTCATTATCACCACTGCCTGTGAGCACCTAAATCACTTCACATCATCACCGCCTGTCATCATTTCACACACACCACATCCATATCAACATCGCCTATCATCACCTCACTCATGCCTCATCACCACTTGCCTTAAGTCTCCTCCAGGGCACGTGTGTACATCTATGCACACACGGCGTCCACACGTACAGGACACAAGGACACTTACGAGTGACGTGAATCACCTGTGGGCTGAGGCGCCAGAATGTGAGGGGTTCAGGCGTCAGAATGTGAGGGGTATAGTTGGCGAAGTGATTTAAATATGGCTGCCCGGGGAGTATTCAACGGTGACAGATGGTTGTCTACTGATAAATGGTGGGATGTTTTAACAGTACAAGCCAGTTTAACAAATTGACACGTCTTTGGCCACCCGATCGATGGTGATTAACTGAAGGGAAGAATTAATGGTATATTTCTGTGACGAACGACGAATAAACGAGTAACTGCCCGTACACGGCGCTGGTGGAGGGGATTGTAACGTTAGTCTTTGAGAGGCTTCATGCCATGATAAATGCGACAAACTTAGTTTATGTGTTCGGTTGGAAACACGAATCACCACCATAGTAAATAGAAACTGTTTTGCAACCTTAATTTCTATTTTGCTGAAAGGTATTATTTGCATGTTGGTTCAAAGAATTTTCACATTTTACACATTTACAAATCGATCGTCATAACGATCTTCCCGTGAGTCATACAAGCTGAACCCTGTAAAATTAAAAATTAAAGGCATCATATGTCACACTTTCCACATATATTGACCTGCAATGCAGCTTTCACACTGCACTAGGTGGGTTTATGAACCCTTGAAGTTATTGATCTTTCTTGTACCCTAAATAGCATGAGAATACAATGTTACGCTGCTAGCTTACAGCTTTCCCCTTGTGATATAGCCTTGCAATATGGAGAATACAATTATGTAAATACACAATAATAAAATACAAACATGTTCACAAGTTTTCCAATTCATCAAACACATTAATTTCCCTTGGTATCAAACACTATGCCATGACAAATGCTGCTTCACTGTTCATGTTCACCTACTTGAGCCATCACCTTCACACGGTCACTGCTGGAGTGGAATGTTGGGCTTATGCCATACTGGGTCCATTGCATTTACTTTCTGCCATACTGGGTCCACTGCATTACTTCCACCAAACACACAAGGAGGGTATTTCTGTCCTCATGAACTTTGTCTTTTTTTTTTTAACTTGTTTCCCTTAACTCCACAAAGTTATACCTTTGTGGAGTTCACTCTAATATAAACATGTTCCACTGGAAATGAAACACTATATGCATTTTTCAAAAAACTTAGCCTTTACAAGTGTGTGATAAGCAAACACTGATCATCCACAGTCATCACATAGAACAAGTTAACTTGAGGCTTCCATATCACCCACAACAAATAATGAAAAAAAGAACAGTGTGTTGTGGAGCAGCAAGCCTCTGTGTCTCTGAGCACAGACGAACTTTCCCTGACATTTCCAGTCAATGTAATGAACTGACAACAGTGGTCTTACACTCGGCTAAGCTAATGAAATAAAAAACGAACTGGGCCAACAACAGGCTCAACGCTCCTTGGTGGTTCAGATGTAGGCACACTTGGCAGGCTTGAGCAGCTTGCTGTCTGTGGTGGTGTTGGTGTTGGACTTGCCATTAATGTTTTTGGGGTTATAGTTGGTCACCAGGTTGTTGATGTGCTTGTTGTTGGCCGTATACATGTTTGGGTCCGCCGCGGGTACCAGGTTGTCTCTCCTGAGGCGGGAACATGGTTGCCATTACACAGAAAAGTAATCACTAGAAATATGCGATGGAAATGACTAAATTTGTATATCTCACCTACTCGCCCGAAAATCATCATAATAATAATTTTGATCAGGCATTATTTTACATTACTATAACTCAATAGAAGCTCAGAGTAAGGATTTTTTTTTCTATTTTCATAAGAGGCACTCTTAACTACCTTAAGATGTACTTCAAGGGTGACAAAGGCTAGGATAAAAATGTATTCTATCTAAAAATAATTTTTTTTTTTAGCTTGAGGCACAAAATCTTAAGATAACTCACTTGTTGAGCTTTGAATCTAAATAGGGAGTTTCTGAGTAGGTGTGAGCATACTCGTCCCCGCGGCATTTGCGAGAAAAAAGGAAGCCGGAGATGAAGCCAATGACCAGTGCCGCCACACAGGCGGTGGTGACGGCAATGGCAAGGGTCTCGGCAGAGTAGATGGGAGGTCCTTCAAGGGATGCTCCTACTACTGGACCTAAAGAGAAAAAAAAAAGGCTCCTCAGCACACAGTCACGTGTCCTTTATGATCTAATGATGGGATAATGGATAATAAGTGACACATGGGATAAAAAATTGAGTATCATTAAGTTTAAATAATGTATAGGCCTAAGCAATCGATGCCTCTTTTTATTTCGTTTTCCATCCGCCCTCACTGGACCTGTAAGATAACTTAACTACTTTTGATTAACTTTACAAGTGGACACAGATCCTTGCGTGCACCTCAGCTACATGTGCACTTCTTTTCCTGAAAAAAAACCAGGAGAAAGAAAAATCATTTTAAATAGTGTTATGGGGAATAACATACCATTTAACACTGATCATTCTTGGTAGGAAATATCAGTACGAAAGTTGCCATCAAAATAGATGACCCAACAAGTATGGAGTTGAGACTTACGACTGAGTGGATTAATAAAGTGGTGAGGACAGCACGTAGCTTGTGCAGCTTTGGCTATACAGATAAAAGGATAAAAGTGATAGGGCAGTGTTCAATAATCTGAAGTGAAAGTTTGCCCGTACGTAAACCAAAAATATAATGTGGATGAGGTCCTGAAGAGGAAGATACAAACTTAAAGAAACGGAAAGGCGGCACACAGCCTTGCAAGCCACTATCAGATGACTATAACTGACCCATGTAAACAACAAGAACTTTGTCTTTCAGAATGATATGAAGAGTATTACCTTGTTCATAATTTGATCAGGAAGTGTAGCAAGCAGTAATTACATTCCTCTTTCATAACTGTCGTGAAAGTTACAAAGTATCCTGGCAAAGGTGGGGAAAATATAAATGACTGCCTACCCTGTACCCCGATAACTACTCACTATGCTTCTCTTAGCACAAAGCTGTCCAGTAAAACCCAGAGACGAGTGTTTTACATGCTGGTAATTAGGTCACTCGATGGTGTGAGGATTGGTTACTTGGGTGAGTGAGGCTAAAAAAATCATTGCTACATTCACACTGAAGCAATTCCACCACTACTTCACAGATACATGCATTACAGTGGAAGACAGGGAAGTTGGCGGTGTCGTGCATCCGTCACCCTCCTTGACAAATTTTGTTTAATCCCCTCCCAGCGCTTCTTATGGGGAATGATTAAAAAAAAAAGTGTCTGGCAACTCACTCACGGACTTGATTTCCTGCTTGCTGTTTTTCAACTCATTAGTCATTAATGGTCAGTGACCAGGACGTATTGCTTCTTATCGTCACTCCCAGTTAGATTTCTCAAAAAGTCGTCAAAACATTTCGGGAAAGTGTTTTCGCTCAGTTGGATGCGAGGCTTAAAGCAAAATTGACTGCAGACCAGATCACCCGTATTCACACCTTCTATAAGATCAGTTTTAGTACAAAACAGATTGTGAGGAAGACTGGCTTAGCTCAACGAACGGTGGCTTAAGAAAAAGCGAGAATCGCTAAATGATGAAAGTCTACGCACTTGCCTCGTCCAGTAGGCAAGAAAAAAGTTTCAAACAAAACTTTGAATATTATCAGAAGACAATTAGTGAAATCTCCTACTAAAACAGCAAGATAATTAAAGTCAACAAAACCACAGGTCCTGGGTTCAGTGTATGTAAGAAACATGTTTTTTCTTAGTAACGCGGGTAAACATGCTGGCGGTCGCAGTACACCGCCAACTTCCCTGTCTTCCACTGTACACCACCAAATAAATGTTATTATTATGTTATTCAAGTGTTTTTAAACATCAGCAATGAATGGAGCACAGATATTGATATCCTGAACTAAACCTATTGGCTTATTCACGAGAACCCGTGACAAGTCAATTGGAAATACAGGTCAAAGAGCTTATGAGGCTTTAGTTGTACATGTCAAGATTTGGATCAGAGACCTCAGGGCTGCAAATACAACAGATCAACTTGGCGGCTAAAGGCGATATCACCAATGGCTTTATGCATAACTGTATCATTGTATAAGTACGTATCCTATTTTGTCATTAGGTAATTTGTAGTGTATCTCACATTCACATTAGTTTGATAAGTTAAGGGTTAATACATTATATTGGAAACAAGGAGACTAGATGACATTGTATCATCTCACATCATCTCTTCTGCTAGCTATTCCACAACCGCAGTTCCTGCACATGAGGAACTGTGACATATCAATACAGTAAGAAGAAAGGAGTATTACATCTCAGGGACCAAGTGCATGACAGTGAGAAAAAAGGTGACAACATCAGTAAGTGGTTGGCTTGAAAGTCATATGTTCACATGAAGATGCATATAAGTCGTGTAAGGTCGAATCTTTTTAAGTAGCAAATTTTCGGTGCTACTATAGCATGCGGTCTACATCGGGGCCTGCAGTCTACGCTCCCCTAACGTGCGGTCTACAAAGATCCCGCCTGACCTGACCTGACCTGACTACCCCATAGCTTTAATGTGCATTCTAACAAGACCACACCTGATCTGACCTTACCTGACCTGAGTACCGGCACCCTACTCAACCTTATAAAATGGGGATCAACGAAGTAATGTCTCGGTATCCTCCTAAAATTCTAGCCGAGAACATCAGTTTGACACACTTAACCCTCTACATTGCTGTTGAAAGAATTCTACAGAAGTGTCGTCTTGACAGAAGAAACAGCAGTTACGTTTTTACGTGGCAGCAATCTTCTGGACGCACCACAAGAAGAAATCTGAAGAAATCTACTGTATATCAGACAATGTTGTGTTTATTTGATGATAATTAATAAATTATTTACTAGTTTTGTTTTTTCTATAATACTCTACTGCATAATATGTACATAGACAATATCATATGACATATAGCAATAGTAAGTTGCAGCCTGAAGTGTAAGAGTGTAAGTAGCGAGTAAGAAATGTAGACCGCACGCTATAGTGCAAATGTCCCGGTAGACCGCACGCTATAGTGCAAATGTCCCGGTAGACCGCACGCTATAGTACAAATGTCCCGGTAGACCGCACGCTATAGTAGCACCAAATTTTCTCCTTGTGATGAAGGGTTTCACGTCATGTTTACATTGTTACTTTATGGAAAAGGAAATAATGCATGATGAGGTTAATTGTATAAAAATCACAAAATCTTCCAGTAGAGTCACGGGTTATAAGGACACGGAGCCTCCCTGAAACATTTAACAAAACAATCATTATTCAGAACAGAAAAGAAAACTTAGTACAAAAACAGGGTTTTATATGGCTCCAAAATGTCAGTTGAATGAACTGTACCCTGTTAAAGAAATTGAATGGTACCATGAAAGCAAAACATTAATGATGTAAGCCTAGTCCATTCTGCCTGCCTTGCCTTCACTTTTCCCTCACCCCCTCATACCAAGAACATCCAGAAGTGGTAAGAAGAAAAGACAGGAGGAAAGTGTGAAGGTGGCGATTTGATGTAATGAGAAAAAGTTAACAGTTTACTACAACAGTTCAGCTTCAGCTGTTTAGATGTTAGGCATCCCAGACCAAGCATGGCAGGCTAAGGTATCAAAGCACTCGGAAGCAAAGAACACCACACGACAATCATTGTTATTGCACAGGAGGCAGTATTCTAGGGAGGGAAAAGCAAAAGAAAATTGCAATGGTCTTTTATGATCTAAAAACAAATTATATGTACTCTATACATTCTTCAAGCTAACAAGAGTTTAAAAAACTATGATGAAGTACATTTCATCTGTGTATCTGACAATGACAAGTGTTATTTCTACGAAAAATGTTAATTGTATCATACCAGTTAAAACTGATGAAAACAAAGGGTCAAGGAAGTACTGGAACAAGTGTCTACAGCTACTCTCCAGGAGAAATTTTTTAAAGTGCAAGACATAAGGGAATCACATCAAGCAAGAAGAACAATGTTCTCAGCAACATTAGAAGGCAGGCAGAAGGAGTGTAACATTGAAACACAAAACTTCACATAACAACTTGAAATAGATGATACAAGTTCATGGCATCTACGACTCACCATAGGACAGAACACTATCAGAAGATCATATCCAAAAAAAATTGTGTTCAGATACATTATCGTTACTACAGTATCAGACAAAAATGAGGAACTCCCAAGGTAGTGATATTATATTATATTATATTATATATATATATTATATATAGTATATATATAATATATATATATATATATATATATATATATATATATATATATATATATATATATATTATATCACTCAATAGTACTACACTTAACTAGCATTCAAACAGTGAAATGTCAAAATAAAAATTGCATGAAGATTGGTCAGAAAGTGCAGTCTTCGTCACTGTTATTCTAGCATTGATTTGAATATCAACCAAGACTTTTTAAAGCTAATTACAGAAAGGCATGCACATTAGTGTTATTCCTCAGCCACTACCGTAGATAACTATGTATAGTCGCCACAGTGCACTAATGTCGCCAGGCGCCACATATTACGAATTTCACCACTAAAGCTTCACTACAGACTTGTATGTGCCACGGAAGAGGCATGTACAGTAGTTTATGTTATGTACCTGTGTTCAGTGAAACATACAAGTCTGTAGTGATGCTAAAATTTGTAATATATGGCACCTGGCGACACTAGTGCACCGTGGCGACTATAGTGTTATCTAGGGTAGATGGGCAGCTACCCCTACAACGCACAATTAGAGTTGGATGCTATGAATGCTAGTTCAGCAAATAGCTAGCAAGGCATCACTACTTTATCAGAAACAACAGAATTTAAGAAGAGTGTTAAGGGTATACCGGACAGGCAATTGTTAACTAAGCATTAGAATTTCTGAAGGCAACAGCTTGTGTAGGCTAAAAACTATCTAAAACAAGGACACATGCACACACACAACCAATGTGGCTAATCATGCACTACCAATGCACACTCAAAATATTGTTAATCAGCTCAACGAATGTATAATGAAAACATGAAATGAAAAGACAAAGTTAAGAGAGGTGAAGAAGTATTAAGTAAAAAGGAAAAAAAAGTAACATCTAAGCGGCAGTCAGAAGTCGGTAATGATGAGAGGGTCAGGCGGGGCAGGCAAGTAACAGTTGGTCAGGGAGACATGAGAGTGGCTCGCAGGGCGCAGGGACTGGCTGGGAGCCTTACATGACACACACAAGGCATGACTTTGTCCTCAAACTACATTAAGCTTTTAATTTAGTATAGGTATTCATCTACAAATAGTAAGCCAAAAAATATCCCAGGAAGCATATTAATATTTACAAATTAAGTATGTTCCACTAATCTTTGGGCTGCATTTTGCAGAAAGTTACATACATGATAATAGCAAAGTGTAGGACTTGAGGACTTGCAATCCTGATACTTTAGTAGATCTACACCACTGCAAGAGGTAGTGGGGTGGTTTTAAGCTGGCAAGTGTTTTAATTAAAGTTATGAAACAGAATCCTGATATAGACTGCCACATCTTCAATCAAAGATGCATGAAAAAATACGATACATAACTGGAAAAAAAAAAGCCCATATCAGGAGTTGTAAAGAAATGTCTTCCCATGACCTGGCTGTTATGTGTGGTGGACTAGGCTTACCGGTGATCCCGCCTTCTGCGTAGGCTATTCCCACATCCTGCTTCGTCTCTCTTCCTATGGTGTCCAGAAGTATATCATTAGGCAGGTCTGCATCTTGGGGAACACTGTTGAAGCGTTTATTGTTTTGCTGCACTGGTGGCTGGTGGGGAATTTTATTATTCTCCAGGGATGTCTCATCTTCCTCAAGCAAAGGATCAAAAATGGTTGAGTGATCCACGGATCCTGCAGGGACAATTCATATAAATCAGAAAATGCAAAGCTATATCTTGATTAGAGTAAGGATAACATAAGCATAGAAGAGTCCACCACCATCATGCATGGAAAAGTATATCCCTGTGGTAAAGAAATTGCATTAAGTGTTTTATGATATGATGAAAACCTTACACACAGTCTTGTAATAGGACTCATCCATCCATGAAATAAACTTCTGAACTGAATCAATATTCAAATATAAATTACATACCACTCCTTTATTGTGACATCTAAATTCATGCTATGGGAAAAATGGGTGTGAAAGAAATTCTGTGAGAAAGATGATTTCAATCATAAAGAATCATTTAACAATCAGAAAAATATGTGTACAAAAAAAGCATGTTCATGCAAGGTTAGTAGTGCCAGGAAACATGACCATTGGATACAACTATACTTTTATCCTGAAATTACAAGGTGAGTTCATTATTGCTTTGCTAACTTTTGAGCACAACATTTTTGCCACACACATTGCCATACTTTGATCCATCAGTACTGTCTTGGCTTCAAAGCATTTAGGTTTTAGACACATTGATAAACACCATCAGGCTATAATCTGAATCCCACAGCATGGCAATGTGTGTGCCGTCACAGGGCATCACGTGGCACAACTGACCCTCCGTGGGCACGGGATCGGTAACAGGAGGTGGACGTGGAGAGGAAGGCTCAGGACATACACAGGGAGCACACGTCTCTACTTCCGGGGGACTTGGGGCCTCTGTGAGGAGCAACACCCGGAGGCATGATTAGGCCCTGAGGCAGGCATTGTTTTCTAGTGGGCATTGGAAGTTGCAGGGGACACACATAGGCCTAATGCTGCCATGCTTAGTCTCTATGGAAGTCTACAAATGGTGTACTGTGTTGAGGATTTGTACCATTCTAATGATACGCAGTACTGTACTTCACAGACCAGGGGTGATTATTTTCAGCTTTGAGAAATATCATGACATTCAAACTTGCCGAGAGTATACACAGCGTCTCTCTTCCTCAGTGCAAATCAGAGAGCATGCTGGTGTTAATATCACTGTTGTATGGCTAATAGACCAGTAATGGTTACAATGTAAGAAATGTGAAGTTAGCACACAAATCTAACCACAGGACACAGTTACTGTATTTGATTAAACAAAATATTAGGTAGACAGCTCTTTCTCTGGATTGACAATCAGATTAGAAAATGGATATGTTGGATACAACACGGTTGTTATTGTTATGACATACACGCCAGTAAGGTGTATTGTATTGAAGCAAGGCTGAGGTGTGGGGTGAGGTGCAGCAGTGGGGGGGGAGTGAAAACAGTGAAGGTGCTGCGGTGTTGTGCACTGATACGAAAATTCATTGGGCAATCATGTTGAAATTGAGGATACATAAATTTGAAAAATATATATATATATATATTATATATATATATATATATATATATATATATATATATATATATATATATATATATATATATATATATATATATATATATATAATATAATATATCCACTGTGTGAAGGAACTAGATAATATATCAAACAATTTTTTTCTAAAAAATAATCCTCATACACCATGAACACATGTTATTTACAGAGGAAAATGGTGGCAGTATGTTGTAGTTCACCTTATAACAGGGCACTTCCCCTGCCATCACATAACACAAAAACACACACAATTGACTCACCAGTGGTCTGTATCTGCGTGGGGGGGTTCAAGGCTTCCCTGTCAGCGCCTGAAACAAAGCACGCCATGCTAAGCACAGATGCAACACAGTACGAGGGACAAAAGAGCATTCGCTGTCTATTACCTTTTGATGCTTATTATTCATAAACTAAAAAGGATGCTTCTGCAGCATATTGAAATTATAAACTTGATCTTTAACAAAATCAGGCATCATCCATTATCATATACAAGCAGCAGCAAACATGCATGAGATAGATGTCATCAATCATGGCATCACTAAGAGTCACTTGAAATGAATTGTTATTTGTTCTACAAACTCTGATGATTGCTAAACAAAAATTGGATAAAAAAATGAGTATCAGAGCATAACTATTACTGAATTATGGTTTCATTCCATCCATTTTTTTGTTTTAATCATACAAATTCAAACGATCCACTACTATTTTTCACCCTTTCTGGAAATATCATATCACTCTTGTCCAAAACCTCTTGTCGTAATACAAAGCTATTTAATTCACATTTAGTTTCTTTCTTTACTCATTTTTCAACAATAGATTAAAAATGCTTAAATTCAATGGTAATTTTGTGATATTTCTGTCATACATTTGATCAACTTCTTGTTTCAGTTGGTAGTATAATATAACTATTATAGATTCCATTAAAGAAACAACAGAAGCAGCTAGCCATACAATTATTCTAAGTTTCTTAGTGGCTTGCGATATACAGGTAAAGGTAAGGATGGGGGCATACGCTGTGCTGCGCGTGGCCTCGGTTCTCATCTCCATTGCATTAGCCTTTGAGCCTGTGGTGGGTGACAACCCATTACCCCGGGACACAGGACTACTGTGACGTCCGGGTTACCACAGATACCTTCCCCAGGTTTCCCCAGGTCTACCCATTTATCGACCCCGAAAGGAAAGGCGAACAGCTCGATGGGCTGGCCGCCGACTTGCCCTGGCCCGGATTCAAACCAGGGCCCGCAGATTCATAGCCAGGTGCGCTAGCCACTGCACCACGGAGGCACCTTGTGATATAGCACTTTTTAAATTCCTTATTTCCAGCATAAGAACATAAGAACACCTCCAAAGTTTAAGGAAGGTCTAAGAGGCTGGTAGATGTACACGTGTGGCAGCAGCAGCAGCAGCAGCAGCAGCAGCAGTGTAGACGTCTATTGAATAATATTTTATAGACAAAGTTTCTGGCCACGACGCTGATGGCTACTAGTCTGTACGTATCTCTAAACACTCCTTAATCTATTTCACATTTAACTGCAGTTTGTATATTTGATGATTAAATATTTACAGAAAAGGGTTAAAGTATATACAGGCTGTACACAGGGTTGTACTATTCTTGTCAAAAGGTAATAGACATACACTCACAATCAAGAAGCTACGTTCAAGGACAAAAGACTTACATTACTGGCAGGGTTATCAGCCTTTCTGAATTACATAATCACGGTGGCATACATACATATACTACGTACATCTAAAAAAACAACTCAATACCTATAGACTAATGGATTACTAAAAGCACATTGAGGAAGTTCTGGGCTATTTTGTTACTTACTGTGTGGGCATTGCTGGTGGTAGCCTGAGACATTTTGGAAGACGCCAGTAACCTGTCCTTCTGGTGGGCCGCACCGACTGTGAGCATCATGCCAGGCACAGTAGGGATCTTGCAGCGCCACACATGCACTGTTGATGCAAATATTACAAATCATTAGGAAAGTTTCTTATATGAAATTTTTGACGGATGAATACAACACAAAACAAGAAAAAAACCTTTCTCAAGACTGCTAAAGGTATAATGAGGTTTGACATGTAGTGGGCTTTGTCACAGAATGATGGAGGTCCTTGCCAGTACCTGCAAGTGGTGGCTCTGTGGCAGCGATGGAGTGCAATGGACTTCACTTCATCGTCTGTGATGATGATCAATTTACTTTGCCCGTCATTCTGATGGGCAATCTGGAGATTCACAATGGGCACAGGCTCTTCAAAGACGTGGATCTCCTCTATCACCACTGGGTCAATGTTGCTGTAAAAAATCGATAAATAAATATATAAAATAAAGACTCCGTATAACTGCCGGTATGTGTGTGAAAAAATCATGCCTTGGGTTTCACTGTACCACTTGAGCTTTTTACACTGTTGTCATTTACAGAAGAAGGATCCAATGTACCTGGTTCCTGTTGATGTCTGGGTGTTGATGGCCTTGAATATGATACCATTGTCTGTGGCAATGAAGAGAACATCAACTGTCTTGCCATCTACATAAGTGACTTGGGGGTCGACCGCTATCTTGGAGAAGCGATACCTGGAGTTAAAAAAAGATTCCTTTAATGACTGCAATGAAAGGATTACTGACAAACTTTCATCAGCACTTATAAGCAACACAGTTAAGGCTTATTGAAAATCTAAACCTACCCAAAAGAAGCTTTCATGAGCAGCGGACGACCAAAGAATCCTGTCACTGCCTCGTCCATGAGCGAATGAGACTTAGCAAAGTTGATGTTGTCCTCCTGAAGCGTCTGGCTGTCCTCCACGCAGCTCCCAGGCCGAGGATCAGGAACCTAGGGGTGGGAGGACATTGATAAGAAGTAAAATAATAAAAAAAAAATATACCCCATATGTAGCATTTTTGTCATGTGAAAAGGAAGAAGAGATACTCAGAAAATGCACACGCGAATGAAAAAAAAGATACATACTTTACTGAAGGTCGATAAACTCCTTACCTCGAAGGGCTTCACAGGCAACCAATTGGAGTTCATGCTCTCCTGCTCCTTGAAGGCTCCCTCGAAGGTGTCCAGGATGTCACGCATGGAGAAGGCGCACACGGCTGACCCCGGGATGGAGTTGGAAGGCGTGGTGAAGACGGCGTAGATCAACTCATGCTTCTCCTCGCCGTACACGCCCGAGATGACATCCGTGGTGGACTCTGCGTGGGGGGGGAGGGGGGGGAGGGGATACCGATGATTAGCAATTGATTCAGTTTTACCTCTGCTGAGATATCAAAATTCTATGTAGTACGATACGAAACACATTCATAACCACAAAGCTATATTTCTTTCCTGTATCTATAATATTTCACTCATACGAAAAACTGCCCCAAAATTTGCCTTCTCATAACATATTATAATTGCATATCTATTTTTTGCATCCTTCTTGCTGAATCATCAAGCTAATTCACATAACATTCAACAACGGGAGGACAACACTCACGGATCTCATCAAAGTAGAACGGGTATTCCCCAGGCACAGAACAGTTGAGTCTGCTCTTGAGAAAAGAAGTCCATAAGGACCTGAAGCGCTGCTGTCCGCCTCCCCGGTCCCTCTTGCAGACACGCGCCACCCGAGAGTACACGCGCTTGCCACAGTTCATGTACTCTACGGCAGTCTCTCGGAAGAAGAAGAACACGAATTCTCCGTAGTCGAAGGAGTGAACGAAATCGGGCGCTGCGGTGGAGAGAAAAATAATTATAATCGGTAAGTTTAGGGTAAGCATAAATACTAGTCATGATATGCCGCTGTTACAAGAACCTTAGAAAAAAACATCAATATCAGACATAGTACTAGTATACGTTGGGACATTATTATACAAATAAAAAACACATCACTTTACCGTTGAGCTGATTGTAATCATTGTGGTCGGTCTTGAGGGGATGCCGGAAAATAAGCGGAATCGTGCCCTGGAAATCCGCCACTGTCCCGGAATACAGCTCGCCGTCTGCAGGTAGTGAAAGCACATTAATAACTGTCTCCAAACCAAGATCATACCATTAAGAATAAACTTTCACATAACTACTTCTTGGTCTTGAATACTTAATGACGATGTGAATATTCATTTCAATATTGAATCACATTATTGATCCTCCCTTCCGCAGCCTCCGCCTTGTGGGAGGCAACGGATAATGACTTACCAACATAGACGAAGGTGGAGTTATGCCTCGGGTCGTAGGGACACTTGCCCGCCCCATTCGTCTCTGTGAAGTTGAAACTCCCATCCGCCTGCAAACATATACACATATACGTATTCATAATCTATAAGAGTAATTATACAGAGGTTTTTCAATTACATAAATCACTTCACCCACTTAACCTACTTGTATTAGCTGTTGTGAGATATCTAAATGTACTACACAATTACTATCGTGTGCCGTAGCATTTACACCCGAGGTATTCAGCCAGCATAAACAAGTCATCTTGAGACCAAAGTGATAAATAAATCAGTAATCGACATACTACACAAATGTAGAAAGGGCACAAGACAAACACAGGGTCCAACATAGAAAACTCCTTGCAAATATCCCAACATTAAGAGGTGATGACCATTAGAAGCTCCCAAAACGACTGCCTGTAGGACGACCACGGACGTACTCCGCTTACGAATCTTGTCCATTAGCATAATGATGAAGCGTCGGCGGCCCTTCAGCATTAGTGATTGTCTCCCGCACAGATGTTCGGGCTGATAGTCAACTGGAGTGGAACTGGCTTTGCCAGTCTGTCCATCCCAGTCAACACTCGGGCAGGATGAACGCAGTCTCATCACCCCGCCGAGAATCAATCGGAGAGGAAACCGACGAGGGAGAATGGAAGTGGCTGTATAAACAGGCTCCCCATATATCGGATTACATGCGTAGAAAAATAGATAACTAAATTTTAAAAATATATAAAAAACTGCAGCTTGGTGTATGGCCAGGC
Organism: Chionoecetes opilio; assembly: GCA_016584305.1. Lineage (NCBI taxonomy): Eukaryota > Metazoa > Arthropoda > Malacostraca > Decapoda > Majidae > Chionoecetes > Chionoecetes opilio. The sequence goes on from JACEEZ010024160.1 coordinate 67,780, forward strand.
ATGTCGTGTGGCAACATTTATCAGTCAGGGATCCACTAGTGTATCTATTCCAGTGCCCTGCTAAGGCACCCTGCTACACCGGGCTGCACCCACAGGCCCGTCACTCACACACGTAAGAATGCGATCAAAGTTCCCTATTCTGGTTTGTTTTGTATTAGTTTGCATATTATCAAGAAGCAAATCGGAACTAATTACGTATATCTGAAGGGGAACGCAAATTTTGATTTCTATCTGCATTAATCCAAATATTGCTCAAGATTCTCAAGCAACGCAACGAAGCTCCAGCCATAATTAATCACCGAGGGAACTAGTAAGTAATGCATCCCCGCCTCAGCCTCTCTTTGTCACGTGATGGTGGCGTCGCAGAGGCAGAGTGTTGGGATTACTGGTGCAGGAGGCAAGGCTTCTGCAGCATTAGGTGGCACAGCAACATGGATTAGGACGGGAGGGAAGGAGGCAGCAAGGCGACCTTCCAGGAGACAGATCCCTCCCCGCTGAATGGCCTCCTCCCGCGGTGACAGGTCCTCTTGTACGCCCTCTCCAACGACGTACTTTGTTACGTCTTGGTCCTCGGTAAAAGACCGTTTCTCTCCTCAATACTGCCGCTCTTCGTGACAAGGCACAAACTCTGCTCAGCCGCCTCCACTTTGCCCTTCAACTTCAGGTGCCGTAGCTCCACACTATGTTTGTATCAAGTTATCGTGGTGGTTCGTTATCAAAATAAAGTTTAGGGATGATTTTGGGTGATAAACAAAATCCTTATGGACTTGTCCTATATGGGATAGGATGAGAAAAAAAAGAGCTAGATTTTCTCACCACAAATTTATCAGCAACATTTTTTCTATATACTTTCCCAGCTTTAATTTCCTGCTTTTCCCAAAATCTTCCCGTTATTTAGAACTTAGATATTGACATGGGAAGCCATTACCGGGTCGGCGGCGCCTTCCTCCCCACCAGGACGCGGGCCTCCGTGCCCTCACAACACCTTACTTTAGGCAAATATCTGCACCAAATGTCACGTTAGTCACACATACCCGTGATGGCATAAATAAATGATCTACCAGCAAGGGAGCGAGGAGGGGGAGAGGAAGGGCTTCAGATGAGACAAGAGAGAGACAGATGTAGGAGGGAAGATTGCGGGGAAGCAGCGAAAAGAATACGCAGTGCTCCACACTAAACATTGAACAATCAATCATGGCTCTTCCTGTATCTTACCTATGCAGAGTAACATGGCCCATAACAAGAGAAAACAAAAATATAATCAGGCTATGGCGTAGAGTGGAGTGACTGGGTTATGCCTGCTGTTTGCTGCAGTCGTCTTTTACTTCGCATTATATTCTTCGTTGGAGGGAAAAAAAGGCACCAAGGTTAGATACCCCTGATTCACCACTCTAACTTCCCAGACACAAAGACTAGTTGAGGGGGAGGAGGAGGAACAAAGACACCTCGCAACACAGCACTGATATTTAAGTTCGACAAATCTATAATCATCGTGTTTCGTCATCACCGTAATTACCGAGTTTAACCTTTGTGACGTGAGAGACCAATGCAACTTTTACCTCCAATTGACAGTCATTATCTCTGCATGTTCTTGTCTACGTCATGAACAAAAGCAAGACAAAAAACAATTACTCTATCGACTTTTGTGAATTTAATCTCGTGCCAAATCAAGAAATCTTGGGGCCCTGGCATCGAGATAATGTTGCACGAAACCACGTCAGCCATCACGATCCAGGCCAATTAAAGTGAGATTACCCTCTCCAGTCTGGCAGTCCATCACGGCCACAATAACCATCTTGGCGTGATGTGTCGCGCCTTGCATCGCTCCGTCAAGATCAGAATATCGCAGCGTTCATATCTGGTTTTCTTAGACTGAGCCTGAGAGAGAGAGAGAGAGAGAGAGAGAGAGAGAGAGAGAGAGAGAGAGAGAGAGAGAGAGAGAGAGAGAGAGAGAGAGAGAGAGAGAGAGAGAGAGAGAGAGAGAGATAGGAGAGAGAGAGAGAGAGAGAGAGAGAGAGAGAGAGAGAGAGAGAGAGAGAGAGAGAGAGAGAGAGAGAGAGAGAGAGAGAGAGAGAGAGAGAGAGAGAATTAGGAAAGGGAAGGAAGGAATATGGGGCTGCGTAGGAAAGGGAAGGAAGAGGGGACTATAGGGAGGGCGGGTCGAGCCATGGTCCTTACTTTCCCCTCGTCGCCTTAGCGTTCCTCCCTCGATATGTAAAGCAGGGGATCAACAGGGAGGGGAGACGCTGAAGAGGCCTCCCTGTTATTGCCTCCACCGCTCAGTCTGGCGCACCTCTAGGAATCAAAACTATCTGATGGAGAATCTACACCCAAATCACTTTAACTTGATCCTCTCGATGGGGAAGTGTTTATCAGACGAAGAAAAACGATGAATCTTTAACACTTGAGGAAGCATCTGACATGAACAACGAGATGATTTCTTGATAGTAATGAGAACAAAATTGTGCAAGTCTAAATTCAAATAGCAAGCTAAACTAAACCAACCTAACTCAATAGCAACCCTCACACAGTGGCTGCGTCGTCCCTCTCGGCGGGTCTTGAGCCGAGGCGCTACCACGGAAGCCTCCGGATATTCTTCTTTACTCTGAGTCGCTATCGGAATGTGTCACATTCACATTTATTTCCCTATCTAGAAATATCGCCAAAAATATTTTCAGCTCTCTCTCTCTCTCTCTCTCTCTCTCTCTCTCTCTCTCTCTCTCTCTCTCTCTCTCTCTCTCTCTCTCTCTCTCTCTCGTTCTCTCTCTAGTTATCTCTCTCTACTTATCTCTCTAGTTATCTCTCTCTCTAGTTATCTCTCTCTCTAGTTATCTCTCTCTAGTTCTCTCTCTCTAGTTATCTCTCTCTAGTTCTCTCTCTAGTTATCTCTAGTTCTCTCTCTCTCTCTAGTTCTCTCTCTCTAGTTCTCTCTCTCTCTAGTTCTCTCGTCTCTCTCTAGTTCTCTCGTCTCTCTCTAGTTCTCTCTTTCTAGTTCTCTCTCTCTCTAGTTGTTTTTCTCTCGTTCTCTCTCTAGTTATCTCTCTCTAGTTATCTCTCTCTAGTTATCTCTCTCTCTAGTTATCTCTCTAGTTATCTCTAGTTCTCTCTCTCTCTCTCTCTAGTTCTCTCTCTCTCTCTAGTTCTCTCTCTCTCTCTCTAGTTCTCTCGTCTCTCTCTAGTTCTCTCTTTCTAGTTCTCTCTCTCTAGTTGTTTTTTTCTCCAGTTTTTTGTTTCCCTCTCTCTCACACACAGACACACAGACACACAGACACAGACACAGACACAGACACACACACACACACACACACACACACACACACACACACACACACACACACACACACACACGCCTCACCTGCTGGGCGTAATTGCGACACACGGGCTTGTAGGCGTTGGTCCCGCACACCAGGAACTGCCCCTCGCCCTCCTTGGCCAGCACTCGGATGTAGTTTTGACATTCGTCCTGTAAAAAGAAAGAGGAAAATACACTTGTTAATACCTTACCATACACTGTTTGATAATTTAACTTAACCCCTTCACACCCAGATCTTTCCTTTGCTATAAAAAAATGTATGTTGTCGAGCCATAAAATTACGAAAAGTTACTGAATATTCCAAATTAGTTAGTCGACAAAGATACTAAACAGGTCTTATCTATTACATATTGCTTATAATCACTAAAAATCGTCTAATGGTACCCAAATTACAGTGGAAATTACGTTCTGGGTCTCAAGGGGCTAAACAATAATAAGCAATGAAATTCTTACCTCACGGATATTCAGAGCAACAAACCCATACAGGGAGCAGCCAGGGTATGCAAAAATGAAGGCTTATTTTCATCTCCCATTATCACGGAGAATTGCAAAAGACCGACTAGAGAAAATCACGTCAAATTACAGGCGACGAAAGGATTACGACCGCAGCGCGGGGACCTGATACTATGCATGCAGGTGGACAATTTTGCAACATATCATAAACGTAGAAACTCAGATGATGAAATATTTACCCTGAAACTATGGCGCACGCGGATAAGTGCGTATATACACGATACGCAGTGTTCTTAGCTCTCTCTCTCTCTCTCTCTCTCTCTCTCTCTCTCTCTCTCTCTCTCTCTCTCTCTCTCTCTCTCTCTCTCTCTCTCTCTCTCTCTCTCTCTCTCTCTCTCTCTCTCTCTCTCTCTTGTATTAAATCAACAGTAGTTTTGGTGACCTCGGTAATCTGCCGCAATCACACACTCCGAACTGCAATAGGTAAGGCGAGGCGGGATTCAGGGGTTTGGGGAAGGGGCGAGGCGAAGGGGACAGTGTGAAGGGGTGGAGGAGGAGCGGGGGGGGACTTGGGGGAGTTGCATTTCCGAGGAGCTGCTTCGCAATTATATGGTAATGAGACACTGATGCCGCGGCCACCAAACCATTAGAACCCAAAGGCAAGACAGCTCCAGCGGGCAACTCGGCCACCCAGGGGAGTTATCTGTGTCCGCGCCTCCCCACCGCCGATACACTCCGCAGACCTCGCCCGGCAGAGACCACCGATGTCACTCTGGTCGCGACAGGGTTCCAGGCGATCTTTTCCTGGCTGGCGTGATTAGGATTCCGTTTGATCGCCATGAATTGCAGGAATGTTGGCCTTAATTGCCTCCAAGCGTCCCCGAATAGAAGGTGAGCGTCCTCCTGCATTCCCGAAGACCGTCTAAAGCAGCTTTTGCAGAAGATTCTGGCAAGAAAAAGGTTAATGGCGGAGCTCATTCGATTCTTTGCGAGTTCGTGTGTTACAAATTGTATGCCATTTAGGCTTTGCGTATAATTCTGAAGAGCATAATGTGATACGCTCGATTATGTGATTATAAAAAAAATATATTCGAAATCATAGGAAGAGTAAGCAGTTTTTTTTTGGGGGGGGGGGGGGGGGGACAGTACTACAGTGGCATGAAAAAAAATATCAAAGAACAAATTAACGGAGATTTTTTCGCCTCTGACAGTGCAATTATTGCCAAGAGGAAGTTTTATGCCTATTTCTTTTCGGCAGACTCTAATAGTTCACAATTAAACCGGGATAGTAAACTTAATACTCACTACAAATAACGTCGGAGGGCTTTACACCCAAACATTTTTCTCCGCCTCCCTCGTCCTTGCTCTCAATCCTCCATCCGAAGCAGCAAACCCCCCCCCCCCCCCCCCCCCCCCCCTGCATCTCCCCTCACACATAAACGCACAAAATCACCTACCTCCTTTCCTCACATTAGCCATTCGCCGCCTCACGCGAAAAGAGGGGGAAAAATCCGTGATAAATAACCTCTGCTGTGACGGCTATTTTCCGCATTGGGAGGCACTGAGGAAAGGACGTGATGGGGGGGGGGGGGGGGCTGCGGCGGGAGGCTGACTGCTCTCTCCCCTCATACGGTCGCCACATGGAAAGGATTACTCCATCTTTATTTTCTTCCCTGATCGTTTACCTATGATTTGGTCGAGTGATGTTTGCATGCTCCAACCTGAGGCAATGTTGGATGGGCGATCTTGTTTCAGCCATTTTCACTTCAACTTGGTGTATAGGTTTCTGAGACATTGTGACATTCACACAAAAATAGGGAGGTCAGGGTCAGCACAGGTCTACTAAATGGTACTCAGATTAAAGGTACTAATATTCTCATCGACAAGAATAGAAGGGTGAGGTAAAAGCTAAGTAGCAACAGGTGAATTATAAATAACTAGAACAGTAAAGAACAACACAAAGACAACATTGGGGAATGATAGATACATCCTGTAGGCAGCTACTGAAAACACGACCCCGGCGGAGGGAGGGAGAAGGGACGCCGCTGCCGAGAAGTGTAAACAAGACTCCTTTGGGGGCCCGTTGATCCCTCAATCACACAACGTTCTTCCACCAACAACACGAGGCGGAGGAATACAAATACACAAAGGTGGGCGGTGGCAGAGGCTAACAGAGGAGCACCACCAACGCCGCTACTTGACGAGGAACAACATGCCCCGCAGGATACCCTCACGCCCTCGACAAGATACTAAAAGTGCCCGAATAAAAAGCCTCGTACTGTGCTCAGAGCCGCGCCCTGCCGCCCATGTAGCCAGCGAGGGTTCGGTCTATATACCATAGTAACCATACCGAATGTGGGCGACGGCGATTATCTCGTGGCCGGATACGTAACAAGGCTGCTTATGCACTGCCGCAAAAGGAGCTTAACCCGAAGAACTCCTACTCTGCACCTGAGTGTGTTTGCTTGACGTTCTGTTACGTGTTTTTTTTTCTTTTTCACTCTTCCCGCTCGTGATGTGTGTGTGTGTGTGAACACTTGTCTTCATGCACGGCCCCACATCATTCCAGGCGCTGTTCACTTTTAGGGCTGTCATTACTTTTACGCGCCCTCGCTTACAGAGCGCTAAACCCGGCCCCATATTGAAGCATCTCGCCGCGCCTAAGAAAAAGATTTTCGGTGTTCCATTTGTGCTCTCACGGCGAGATAAAAAGTATGCACACACACACCCTGCCTCTCGCCTACAATGTACACTGGAAAAAAGTTTCTCCTTCCTAGTATTCCAATACCTAGCAACCATTATGATAATACACATCATAATTTTTTTTTTCTCTCTCTCTCTCTCTCTCTCTCTCTCTCTCTAACAAGTAGCAAACTGGTCGGTAAAGAATGGAGGAAGAAAGGAAGGAAGGAATGGGACAAAATGTGGGGTCACGTATACAATATCCGCCTGGATCACCAAACGCAGACCCACCCACCCACCCCCGCCCCGCCCCGATGGTGTACGGTGCCTCAACAAATATCTTGCTTTACGACCGTCCCGTGTCCGTCCTCGCCCTGTTATGTCTCTCGTCTCGCAGAGTACAGCGGCGATAAACAGCTTGGTGTTCGCCCCTCCCCTATACCTCTCTAGTCCAACGCGAGGAAAACCCGCAAATTTAGACTCTGTTTGTACGCGTGGCTGTGTGATGCGAGGCGAGTGTGAGGCAAGAAGGTTCTTACAGGCTTTCTAAGTACATTCTAAAGGGTGTATGTAAACTTCAATTTATGAGAGAGAAAGTCGGGGTTATGCAACCATAAAAAGCAGACCTTACTCAATGATAAGCTCCGTCGCCGTTCCTTTCATCCTTATTCACTCGTCGTCTTTTCAACACGCGAACAAAAAAAACATAGGTTGAGGTGACATTTCCCTCTATACACAGAGTACACCTGCGCCTCCGTGGTGACAGCACAAAGACAACAGTAGTGAACCTCAAACTCAGGTTCGTTCCAGTTCCCCTTCACCGCTTCCGTCACAACATGCACTCCGGGGAGCTTTTATCCGCGGCACTGTCAAGGGGCGAGCGGCACCAGGACACCCGAGGACGGGGGGGGGGGCTGTCGAGGTGGGAGGTGACGCCCCGGTGGCCATAATGAAATGTTACTGCCGGAGAAAGCTTCCGTGTGGTGTTGCCGCGGGAGGTAGCGGGGCTGTCTTGCTCCGGCCAACATTTACTACCAACTTCTGACTTTCCAAACCTAATTTAGGTTGGTAATTTTGTGATGTGCAGGTCAGCGGCGAGCAATGTATCTTCATCAGCAGGTAAAACTTGGCTTCCCTCACGTCAGTCTTCCGGCAACGAAATGCACGTGGCTGTACCTCCTGTCGAACTCCGTGAACCACAACACAAAGCGCCACGCTCCCACTTTCCACCGCTGTGAGTGCCGCAAGGTGTGCGTTGTGCTCCATTTAGGGAATGTTCCCACAGCATAAGGCTGGATGCACATGGCCCTCTACTTTTTACCTCTTGACGCCCACCCCGCCTCCGGTCACCCTATACCCTCCCCCCCCAACACATCTGGTAGTACCCCCTTCCTGCCTCCTGCTGTTTGCACTGAACACCCGCCGCTCTAACCTTTCTATGCATTTCAAGAACTTTCCAACGTAAAATTCTTCCACAAATAAGGTGTGTTTTATGACCTTTCGAGCAGTTTCAGATTTCTAATTAACCACATTCTTGCCTTTTACTGTATCCCTTGTAAGAACAAACAATGTATTTTTACAGTCACCCGAGCATTAGGTAAATAGCAGATGTTTCGCCATATGGCACAAAAATGTACACAATTGCGTTTATAGTGTGCTCATTGGTGGTCTTGTTCCTCCTTGCAGCCGTTTACGACCCCAGACCCTCTCCTCATTACCCACATGCTCACGGCACCTCTTCGCTCCCTCGCACTCCACAACTTCCTTCATAACGTTAGTACCTACAGAAACAACACACCAAGAGGGATAACAAACAAAACCCATCCTCAGCCTGGCCTGCACCTGGTCGCGTCCTTCCCAGCACGTCCGGGCCTCTCATGCATTCCAGTCCGCGACCTCTCCTCAGGGCAAGCCCGTCAGGGTGGCAAGGTTGGTAGAGACGTGTGTTCGCAATGTGCAGCGTCCCTGTGCATTCGGTTAGCGGTTCGAGTCCGCCTAGTTCATGCTGACGTGGCGGCGCTTTGTATAGTCAATAACCTTGTAGTTGGTACTTGCAAAGTGTCTAGATAGGATGAAAATCTTACCTCTCCTCAGGGCAATGGATACTCCGCCAGCCTACCAGGTCGCAGGAGAAGAGATACAGCTATAGGATTTCGCTGAAATGAGGCTGAATTGAATTGGAGGAATTTATTGTATATTCATAGAATTGTCCCGTTTGCCGTTAAGCCCTTTATTTCAGCTCGATTTGACTTGACCGATAACGCGAATCAGATTACCCGATATTTTGCCTATCCGTTAAGTCACAGGCGCGGCTGACGGCAGTATTATGAAACCAATACAGGTGCTGCCAATTCCCCTCACACACTGCCTTTACCGGCATCCTAATCGAGTGTTTGGGGAATGGGGGGAAGGCGCCGCATTCCCCCTTTCCTTGCTCCCTCTACCCCTTATCCACCACTCCAACGAGCTTCCGTTAATGAACCATTTCATATTCAAGCAGAAAACGACAATTAGCAATCTGCGGTCCCACGCCGAGGTTTAGCTAGTTCCGGGAGGCAGTGCGGGAGGCGGGGGACTACCGCCGCCCTGGTAATACCGTGTAAGTAAGTGGTGCTGAGCTGGACACCCACAACGTGTAACTATGATTATTTGCTGATACTACCTAAGCAACTGAGATGTTGATGCACGTCAGCAATCACTGAACAAGGCAGCTTGGTCGCTAACCCTCGCCGCTTCCTCAGAACACGCAACCATGATTGTATTCTCCCGGTGCTGCTCCTCTTCTCACTCCGCTAACGATGAAGTGTAAAATGCGAATAATACGGTCACAGTCTAAGTTTTTTTAAACTTTTTTTAGGCTCCAACGTAAAAAAGAAAGAAAAAGTTAGACTGTATACCAGGTAATGCAGTGACGAAGACAAAAACAATACAAGATAAAACAAAACATAAGGTCCAACAAAAACGGGAGATGGGGGCGTGAACATGTGTGAGGGAGACAGACAAACACTGTCCATGTGGCCAACTCATCACTTCAGCCGCAAGGAACCCTCTCCTGCCGCTGCGGTGACCCTTCAAGGTGACACAGCCTCACCTGTCCCTGTCTGCACTTCCCTCAAGCCTTTCGCAAACTATCCACGTCTTTTATTCGGTGTCAAAAGAAAATTAGTAAAGGTTTTTAAAGTTACGAGTGGAAGCATGTCGTTTGGATGCATGGCGTGCGTTCAAGGCTGCAGAGGCGGCGAGCAGAGGACGCGGGAGGCAGGGTTGTCACGTGCTTAGGTCGATTGAGGGTGAATGAGGGCACGCAACCCGGCCCCTCACAGCCTCTCACAGCTAAACCGTTTCATTTTAGCTGTGACCTTGTGGCTCCATCGGCCACACCTGTCTCCACGGGGCAAGGGCAGGTCTGTGGTCACCTCGCCTGGCCCATACTGATTCCGGAACGCTGCATCGATCACGGGTCACTCCACTGATCTCCATGCAGCACATGACACCTCTTGTTAACTTGTCCCAGGCACCAGTGTCCTCCGGCTAGCTGCAAGTGCGCGTCTCCCGCCCCTCGACGACAAGGCTTGGTTACAGGAGGCATCGCGGCGCTCATAAATCAGGGTTCCGATAGATGGAATGCGACACCGTGATGCCGGGCGCGTGGCGGTGCGGGGAGTGACGCATGGCCAGGACAACGACACTCTGAGTGGCGAGTTGTAGTTAATCAAGGGGCGGCAGCTTCTTCCAGGCAAATTACTCCTTACGTATATGTACCATCCACACGATAGTGATTGTCATATCGGAGGATTTCTATCTCCACTTGATGAAACAGTTATAAAGGAATGTATTCTTCCTTAACGTTTATTTGGCTATACGTGGTAACTGGGTGTGATGTTTGCAATTCAGGAAGTGAGTAAGCAAGGTGGTAAAGCAAAGCCAGGGGTCGGTGGAGCTTGGGGAGGGAAGGGAAGGCATGTGAAACCCGTCAGTGATCGATAACACTTCCGCTCTGTCGGCCTGCCTTCCTCGTGCATTGCTTGTTTGTTTGTTGCTGTTGTGAGAGGAGGTGGGTGGTATAGGTAGCGTGGTGTGCTGCCTCCATGCTACATATCAAAACTAGTTGAAGTTGTTGCAATATTTACTCCCTAGGCATTCCGTGTGTCAGCGAGCCGAGCCGCATCATTACATTTGTGGAGTCAGCGTCAAGTGGATATGTTTTGTGGAGAAACTTGTGAGGCGACTGAAGAATGACATGACAAAGGACGCTATTATCAACATTCTCTCTCTCTCTCTCTCTCTCTCTCTCTCTCTCTCTCTCTCTCTTTGGTGCAGTGGCGTAGCTAGGTATCTATCAATAGGGGGGCACCTGGAGGGGCACAGCTGAGTATGGGGCAAGCGGAACTCAGGGGCATTCTGATGCCACACAGAAGGGTATTAAGGCATATCGTCAGTCACAGGTCCAAGCAGATTACGGCAGCCATGGCCAGTGGGGGGACACCTGGGGGGCTCCTGATTCTCATGGGGGGTGACGTGCCCCCCCGTAGCTACGCCACTGGCTATAACTGATCTGACGTTATATAAGGTAGAAAGAAAACGAGGCAACAGCCATTACTTTGCAGGGAGGACTAAACCTGAAATCACACGTAAGCTCTCCCTCCCTCCCTCCCTCCCCCCCTCACAGTAGCGCCGCCAGGACATGGTGACTGGGGTGGCCAAGGTTGGACACTGATCTAGTGTGGGGGTGTCCATGGCATAGCCATTAAAATGAAATGGTTGAATTTTCATTAGACCTTTGACTCAGGCCTAGGGTGGCCAATGAGATATCAGGAGTGGCCGTGGCCACCTCCTAGATCCACCACTGCCCACTCATTCCTCTCACTCTCTCTCCCACTCCCTCCCTTTCTCTCTCTCTACTTACCTTACGCTGCAGAAATATGAAGAAAAGCAACAAAATAAAGCCTTATTTGGCCAAAAATCATCCTCTGCCTCTTCCCAGCTGCCTGCACACTCCCTGCCTCCTAGCCGGCTCGCTCTCGACTGTCGCTCCTACCGGATTACTCAAGGAGCTCAACACTGCTTCGAAACACTAAACCTTTCCCTTATTTCCTTCCCACATCCTTTCCTGTTGACCTTTAACCAATAATTCTTGACCTATTCCGTTATCCAAGTAATAAATGTTAATAAATGTGAGTTAGTAATAGTGTTGGTATAGTTTTGTAGTATTCTTTTAAAGCTTATATTGATAAGGTTCGTTAGTGCTCCGAACTCGTTAACAATGTCGCAGAGGATTGTGGGTAGGATAGCTTTTTTTTTTTTGCTACGTAGTTTGTGGGTTGTTTAAGGACTGGATCTTGGTCTATATAGAATATAGACCAAGGACTGGATTGCTCTATTAGCAGTGGCGTAGCTAGGTATCTATCAATGGGGGGGGAGGGGGGCGGCACTAGGCAAGCGCAGCTTAGAGGCTACTCTGATGCCACATAGAAGGGTATATTCTAACAGATCAGTGGTGGGTATTAGAGCATTATACAGAATACGGCAGTCATGGCCAGTGGGGGGTTACCTGGGGGGCACAGGATTCTCATGGAGGGGCACGTGCCCCTCCATGCCCCCCTATAGCTACGCCACTGCTCTGGTGCACACTTTGTTTTAGCCAGGCAAGAATAATATATAGATAATCAGGTTATCTTTTAACAATAAGCCGTCCTGAGGGTTTCATTCAGTGTTACTCTTCAACTTTCCGCAATAGTTACGTCGATTTTCATCCACTTCATCTAATATAATAACATTCGGTTATTATGATTAGATTAACCACAAAAATCTTAAGGAATAAAAAAAATCATATGTATATACTAGAGAAAAAAAGTCTGCATGTCTCTGCTGCGCAGCACAAATCAAGATCCCGGAAACGCACATTAATTAAGGTAGCAGGAATGTGATTTGTTTCATGTTTGCGCCCAGTTTACCGACTCAGTCCCGCAATGATAACACACTGCACACCAGGCTTGGGAAACACATCAAAAGGGACAAGGAAATACGTGTTTTCCTTCGTCGTAAATCCAGACAAGGTTGAAAATTAACTGATCTCATTCAAAGAGAGTGGAAACATAACATGCAGAAGAAAAGAATAATAATTCCATCTTGTACTTACCACAGACTTGCCCTTGTTGAAGCAGACCGAACTGTCATGCTGCTTCGAGAACCACACTATCCTCTGAAAGGAAGGGAAAATAAATCAATATTATCTTTCCATCACAATAATACCCTGCTGCTACTGCTGCAAATACTACTACTGCTTCTACTTCTGGGTCTTGCAAGCGTCACCACTGCCAGACATCCTGCCAGTCAATATTCCATAGCCTCTTGTCTGCCGCCGCACCCCCCCTGGCGCCTGTCCCCCCAGCTATCCCCTCAGGATTACCCCTCTACCTAACTAACATCTAGTTTTTACACTATTATAATACATGGACAACTTACAGTAATATTATAATCTCTCTCTCTCTCTCTCTCTCTCTCTCTCTCTCTCTCTCTCTCTCTCTCTCTCTCTCTCTCTCTCTCTCTCTCTCTCTCTCTCACCAGCATTATCTATATGAATAAACTCGTCGTCGGTAAGTTATGGTGACGGGGATGCAAGGAGAGGAAGCTATGCGTCAAGGGCCTGTTAGCGGCGACGTGCACCACCCTCCTACCGCGCCTCCACGCCAGGATGTTGTGACTCACGCCACTCACACGCCTCACGCCACGCCCGCCACCACACGCGCGCCAAAAATTTACCTCTATAGCAGCTCTTTGCAAATTTGGGAATGTCCTGCGGGTTATTTTCGCAATTTTTGAGGGTTTGAGGGAATTTTATAAAAGTTCTCCGTATCTTTCATGGATTTGATTTGTTTTTTTCGTAACTATGAGATAAGTCAAGAAACGTGTCCTGAATGTGTGCAGCATATTCTGGAATGTTTAGTCTGAAGGCACAATTCTCCTGACAGTGGGGGCGTGGGACAATATTCTTCTAGTTTGTTGATGCAAAGTTCACCAGAGTCCCTTGGGTCCACGAGTCAAGTCGCTGCCTCCCACGGGCGCCACTGTCCTCGTAAATACTCAGATACAGGATTACCGCGCGCTGCTCCTAAGCGTGGGTCGCCGCCCCATGCCTCGGCCTGCATCAAATCACCTTTAAAAATAAACAGATTTTCCATTTTATCTTCTTATTCTTTTTTCTTCAGCATCCACGGACGGGTGTGCGGCGAGAAAGAGGAACCTGTTTGCCGCGTCCCGAGGCTGGGCTGCTGTACCGGGTCTCTGCTCTGGCGGGCCACACGCAGCCACGCCGGAGTCGCCTGCCAGGCTAATGCAAGGTAATTTATATCATCAATGTGCGATTTGGTCTTTTTGCACACTATGAACCGATACATTTAAAGAGTTATAATTTTGAGGTCAGTAACTGTGATCAAGATGGCCGTGTAGTCAGGAAAACCAGTCTTTGCCCTCCTCGCCCCGCCCCGCCCCGCAGCCCTCCGTTGCTATGAGCCCGTCACTGCATCAGCACTTAATGCCCTGTCTAGCTGATGTCCGAGCCGGCTGGTTTACTGTTTATGGCGGATTTACGCCTGGATGGTTACGACACAGCGATATCACTGGAATAACGCCGCGGCCCCGCCAGTGGTCCGCCGATGGCTTTACCGCCCCTTAAACCTCCAACATATGAACACTTTGGAGTTCAGCACGTCCCCATTTGTTACTTCACGACCCCATAATGCGACATGACACACGACGCCCCTGAAACGCCCCCTAAATAACGACTGTGGTCAGCCTACAAGTGATGAATGACATGACTACAACGTGCTGTGCTGGCAAGTGTATATAACCGACATTCACACTCGCCTCCATGCTAAGGTTCGCACACCGTTCAGTACCACCAATCTATCATTCATAGCAAACACTCTCCCCACGTAATGCCTGGCTCACTCATTCATACCCGAGGAAATAAGTATCACTGAATAACTTACCTGACTAAGGTTCTCTTCCAAGTTGTGGACGCTGATGTTGTAGACGATATTTCTGAAAAGAAAATAGATGGATGAGTTATCGTTTTCATACAACATAATTATATTTTGACACACACACATACACACACACACACACACACACACACACACACACACACACACACACACAGAACAACTGATCATTGGGAAAAGTTGTGTGTGCCGATATAGCATACATAGTTTTAAGGACAAATATGAAACGATAGCATCAAAAGACGAGATAAAACGAGCTTGACTCAATCCTGCGAAAATACAATAATAGGTAAGAACAATTAGGTTAACACACACACACACACACACACACACACACACACACACACACACACACACACACACACACACACACACACACACACACACACACACACATACACATACACACACACGCACACACATACACACACACACAGTTACATCTACAGTTGTTGGGTCGATATGTTATAGCGGTTCGCACACTCCCCACGCCGTAATGCTCCTGATGCTCAATTGTTCCCGCGTCTCACTCATTCCCGCAGGTGCGCTCGACGCGGCATTAAGCCCACTCCCTAAATGCATTCATTCCTACTGGACAAATGCCTCACTTCAGCTTCAAACGTTGGGGTTCAAGTTGTAAATGGAGTGCATAAAAAGTAATGCTCACCTCAATGAAAACCTGAGAGTGAGAAAGGGAAAGAAAGGGGGGCGAGGGAGAGAAAAGCGTGAGAGGGGGAGATATGATCGTGGAAAATAACAAAAGCTGCGTTAAGTTGTGTTGCGAGCTGGCAGGTTTTCTCGCCTTACGCAGAGCCGCAATTGAACGGCAGAATCAGAGCACAGAAACAGGAGGGACAAACTTAAGAACAGTTACTCACTCACCGCTTGGCAGCAAAATCAGCAATTGTTCTTAGCGATAAACACAATTACATCGAGTTCCACAATTTCCTGCAGTTTGTTCGTTCAGGTTAATATTTCATGGTCAAGACAAAACATGCGCTGGGCGAGGCCACAGATCCGGCAAACACATCTAAACTTTGGTCTTAACTTTAGCGCACTGTGTCGAACGGCGGCTACCGTTCTGCCCGGTCCCTTTACTTCCTCCCGCCTCTGAAGTTTTTATACTTCTGAGAAACTTCCACAACCTCTTTATTTTTCATGAGGGCGAGAGGAGGCGGCCACGAGGGGAAGTGACGTGGCGTGGGAGCAGCGCCCCCAACACTGTAAGTACTGCAACAGCACCACCACTGACATGAATAAAAACCGAAGTATTGTAACAGTAGACACGGCAACGAGGGAGCACAGCGGGAGTGTGGCAGGAGCCTTTTACTGCGTCCTTAACACACCACAACACCCACTAGCACGCCACAAGGTAATATATAGAAAACTGGAAACATGAAAAAGCTATAGTTTTGGAAAGTTAAGAAAACTGAGAAAGAGAAGAGATAAATAGGTAATACATAGTCACTGTGAGCACAAATTAAACAAAAACTGATTGTCCATGGAAAAATCATAGGAAGGAAAGTAAAAACCAACAGGGTAGGGTTGAAGGCCCGGGTCACTTTCCCACCACGCAGCCACACCAGCGGGAATTCAATATCCATTATAAGAATTGGATCCTCTTCCCCAAAGCGGAGTAAATAACACTGCCTTCCCTCTTTCTCTTCCCACTTTTCCTCCTGCTCCTTCTCTTGCTGCTGGTCCTCTTGCCCGTGTCTTCCTTCAGGCAGTGGCGGTGATCGATATCCCGAGCCGCGTCTTTATTCAGGTGAGGCGCAACTACACTTTTCCATCCGCGGCAAAAGTTGGTTTGGGTGTTGCTACACAAAGTCTAAGAAGAGTTCTTCTTAGACTTAGACTTTGTTGCTGCACACCAAGGCCGTAACACAACGAAAAAAAAAAGTATGTAAGAAAGGTTAATGAAAAATAGATAAATAAAGGCCACGACATTACCTAACCACACGACTCTGGGGAGTTTGTACACGACTGAATGGCACGAGGGGAATGAATGAATGATAACTCCATGACTTTAAAAGATAGTTAAAAGTCAGGCCACAGACCACACACATACTCGTCCATCTCCAACCTTACCCTTCCCGGTAGCTACGATCCCTAAATCTTCCTAAAAAATATAGGGAAATAGTTTTGTTTAATTAATATCGGCAACTTTAATTAGGATAAGCAGACGGAGGGTCGCCGCTTGGCTCCGGGGGCAGACGGTGGTATAGATCTAAAAATGTGAGTTAAAAACAGAGGCAGAGGCGGGCTGCGACCCTCCCTCCCACCCCCAGGCGCAGACGGCGCGGCGCCCCTATACACCACCCGCCGTAAGTAAACAGACAGGGACAATTCTTTAGTCTGCAACACCAAGAATTATTCATGTTCAAACAACACAGAACAAGAGAGGAAAAGAACTCCAATTAGCCATGCTCTTTCATATTCTAAAAGGAGTGAATGCAGACCGCTGGAAGCCGTCTCCTTTAAGGGAACGCTGCATAAGGTTGAAATGTTCTATACAGGTTTGCGAGCCTCCTATTGCGGCGGCCGGCAGCGGTCGGTGATTATTGACGTGAACGATTGAAAGTGTTGTCGATGCTAAAGAAAATAATTACTCAAGCTGTGCTTGTCAATACTATTTGACACTTCGTTTTAGGTCATTGAATATAATGTGTTCACGTTCTGCCGCGTTATAATGCAAACACTCCTATACTCAAAACGAACACCAATCCACGTTGAGACAAAACATTTGTATCTCTCTATCGCACACAATATATATATGGGTAACCATGAAGTTTGTGGCGGCAGTATTTTTCAGTAAGTCTTTCTTAGGATTCAGTATGATTCCTCCCCTCACGAGCTCGATTTTTGGTCCAACTGTGTTCCCTTTCCATTCCGATCTCTTTGGTGAGACATTTTCGGATTCCAAGATAAACAACGACGGGACTCAGTGGCGACGGGGGAGCCACTTGAGGGTAACGTCGGGACCTCCTTCTCCTTCCTTCCTTCCTTCCTTCCTTCCTTCCTTCCTTCCATCCTTCCTTCCTTCCTTCCTTCCTTCAGTAAGGCCATAAGACTATCAATGTTATTTCATGCCTCTATTCAACGTTTTGTGTTTTTTCTTTATTTTTTTCTTATTGGATTTACACTTTTATATATTTTTTATTTTTTGTCTCGGTAAAGTGCTGGATCGGTGGTTTTACTTTCGAATTTCATGATATACTGAGACATTTTTTCTATTCTTATTCGGTTTCATCTCGGTTTTCGTGAGAATATTATCTGACAGTAATCACGAGTTGGATCTCTCTCTCTCTCTCTCTCTCTCTCTCTCTCTCTCTCTCTCTCTCTCTCTCTCTCTCTCTCTCTCTCTCTCTCTCTCTCTCTCTCTCTCTCTCTCTAACCCTCCTCAGACTCCTTACTTTCCAGTCTCCACCATCCCTTCTTCCCGTCGCCTCCTGTCGCCAGTCCGTCGGGGTCTCTCCTGATGGTGCGGGCAAGCCGAGGACACCCTTGGGCCTAGTTAAATAAATTGCCTTCGCCTGAATGAGCTCCCTCTTCCTCCTGCCCTTCACGCACGCTATACCAGAGAGGAGGTCGCCTAGGTGGAGGAACATGAAGGGAGTCTGTGCGTTTGATGTCTACTGAAGCTTGGGAATTAAACAAAGAAGTGAGTCCTGACGGTTTTTTTCTTCTTCTCTTTCTGCCCTTTCAGAAGAGGAGGCGGGAATACTCGTACAGACTACTGAGATGAGTACAGTTTTTACTTCCTACTCACTTAAATCACTAAATAAGGTCACGTGTAGCAAAACAATCACATAAACCATCCCTCCATTCCCCCAACACTAAAATATCCATAACCCAACAAGGGAGAGAGAGAGAGAGAGAGAGAGAGAGAGAGAGAGAGAGAGAGAGAGAGAGAGAGAGAGAGAGAGAGAGAGAGAGAGAGAGAGGAGAGAGAGAGAGAGAGAGAGAGAGAGAAACAAAGAAAAAGAAAGAGAAAAAAAAAAAAAAAAATGTAGTGGCTGCTTCGCCGGTCCGGGTCAGGCAGCTGATAAGGAGTCAGCGCCTCACTCTGGCGTCCTAAAGCACAGTTGTAGGCGGCAGTAAAAGGCAGTTCCCGGCAGGAGTGTCGCGCCCCGGGGCACCATAAACCTCTCGTCGGTCAGAGGAGAGGCCACCGCCCCCTCCACCCTCTCTTCCATCACACACCACTGCCCCCTCTCCCCTCTCCACACCTCCAGTCAGATAGCAGACCTCAACCTCCCCCACCTTTCCCACGTCCCCAACCCTCACTCGACAAAGCTCAGACGCCTCTATCCCCCCCTCTTCCCCAAGGCCCCAACGAGCTGTCTAATAAAAGTGAGGGGGCGACGTGCCTCCTGTGTCTTATCGGTGCCGTATTGATTGTCTTCCTTATCTCCTTCATCTTAGGCGCGTGACAAGGGAGGAACAGAAGAAGATGAGGGGTTGGGATAAATTTCTACAGATAGATTAAGATAAGAGTTCTAGGATTCTAATAAGTGAATGGAGGAGTAAGGCAGGTCGGGAGGAACAGGAGGGTGACACAGAGGAAGTGAGGATAAAATCGAACAAAGAGCACGGTGCTAACTATAAGAGGAAAGAAAGAAAAAGAAATTAAAAGACAGAATAAGAGAAGACACTAACTAAAGACCCAGACAGCAAGAAGAGAAACATCAGGGAGTGCCGTTAAAAAAGGCCAAACTCCCGACCCACAACTGAACTGAACTGAACTAACAACATTAAAAAGGGTTAAGGACAGAGCTGGGCAGTATTTAAATACATTTGTATTTAAATACATTTGTGTATTTAGAAATGTATTTATAAATACATTGGTTGTCATGTATTTAAATACAGTATTCAAATACTTTTATGAGTATTTAAATACATTGTATTTAAATACTCATAATATAAAAATGTAAATACTTTTTTATCAGTTAATTTGGCCATAAACCCGCCCAACTATCTGGCAACCCTGATGTTACAGTGAACCAGTGTTTCCACTTTCAAGGCAATTTCCTTAGTTTTAGGAAATTTAGGCCTGAGAAGGAAATTTCTAAGGAAACCCAAAATCTAAGGAAATCCTAAGGAAATCCATTTTTTTCGTACATGTTAAAATTTGTGTATATTTAAAATGTATTTACAAATGTATCTAAATACAATTGATGTATTTAGTATCTAAATACATTCGTAAAATGTATTTAGTATTTAGTATTTAAATAAATTTCTCCCATGTATTTAGTATTTAAATACATTCAATGTATTTAGTGCCCAGCTCTGGTTAAGGAGGAGTGGAAACAAGACCTCCTCGCTGTCCCTCTACCTCGGCGGTGTCCTGCATAACTCAGCGATGAGACACACAACCACTCCTGTAATGTTCCCGTCAGGCATTATGGTCGGAAACAACTAGACACTACGGTTATTCCCCTCAGTTGTAACAGTGCACCAGGTAATATCTCACGGGCTTGCTGCTACTCCTGAGTGCTCGCCGTAACACTCCCTTTCATCTAGTGGCTTAGAAGCGCTCTTTTATCTAGACATCCGATTTGGCTTAACCAGGCAAATAACAAGAATAAACGGAACTTACAAGAACCAAATTTCATCCCCACGAAAATAAATGTTGCGTAACTTGTCGACGTGGAGGAAGGAAATAGGTGGGGGAGGTGGGGGAGGGAGGAGTGAACAGGGTAGTCTGCTAGCTAGGGTGAGACTCATTAAGCTATGCTAGGCTGTCTGTCGATGAGGGTGAGGGAGAGGAAGGGAATAATAGTTACGCAAGTGAGGAAGGTGAGGATTATAGGTGTTTGGCAGGTAAGGGGAGGATGATTGAGGGTTCAGGGTTAGTGAAGGGTATGGGGGAGAAAAAAATGAAATGGGTTATGCCAGTACTTGTGTAACTAAGAGGTCATAGGGTGGTCGGGAGGCAAGGCGCCGCAGAGGTTCGCTGGCAAGACCCAAAACTCCGGCAGGAATCTACAGACTCGAAGCAACTCAACAACTTTACAGCTTAAGGTGCGAATTTTCACTGCAGTCCCATTCGAAGCACTCCCGGGCGGGGTAAGTAAGTTAGCTCCTTTCTTTCAGCGAGCCCTTATATGCTGCACCACTCGCAATGCTTCCAAAAGTTTTCCCTGGGGATACTACCTACCACGACCTCTCAACCCTCCTCCCCCCCCCCTCTCTCTCTCTCTCTCTCTCTCTCTCTCTCTCTCTCTCTCTCTCTCTCTCTCTCTCTCTCTCTCTCTCTCTCTCTCTCTTGTGTGTGTGTATACATTACTCCTTCCCCTGCACACACGCCTGTTTGCATTCGTTTAATTTCCGCGTCGTGTCATTTTCAAAGGGCGTTAGAGGAAGTTTTTCAACACAGGGCGACGCGGCGGCCTCGTCCCTTCACATGCACTCCGGCGCATTGGGTAAACCGCTGGTGCAGGTGTCGTGCGGTGGGGGGGAGGGGGAGGGAAGGGGGACAAGGGAGCAATGTCACCCAGGACGCGCCTCGTTATTTGTAGAAGTTTGCCGAGGGGTGCGGCGAAGTTGTGGTAGTGATGCATATTTGCTTCATAAGGTGGAGGGGGAACAGAAGAGGACCGAAGGGGCAACATGGCGGCGGAGGTGACCACTCCATCACCGCCCCGATTTAATGGTCTGTGAAATATAACAAGGTCCCGCCGTGATCGGAGGTCCAACTCGCGTCGGGCCGCCCCTGACCTCGCCCTCCAACCTTGAAACGACTTCACTAACACGCCCACCACTCTTGCCAAGTACAATAATCCAACGTCAACCAAATTATCTTCCTTTCCTCTACACATAGTCCCTTTTCCTCCTCTTCTCCTATCACGAGCCTCCTGACGTGTGATGACAGGGGCAAAGACAGGGTGCGGCAGGGTTAAGTGTGTCAAAGAAACGAATGAAAACGAATAAAAATGCATAACTGTCTACTCGCTCTGCTTTAACTGTATTGGGACGAGGGTTCCCATGGGCCCTGTTAGCGTAGAGAGAGAGAGAGAGGAAAGGGTAAAGTAGAGAGGGGAAAATGAGGCCAGTGAGGGGAGAGAGGGGAGAATGGAGACATAGACTGAAAGGGGCATAAACAGAGTAAAGGGGTGCAGTTGTAACAATGCAATGCAATTAATGAGAGAGAGAGAGAGAGAGAGAGAGAGAGAGAGAGGAGAGAGAGAGAGAGAGAGAGAGAGAGAGAGAGAGAGAGAGGAGGAGAGAGAGAGGAGAGAGAGAGAGAGAGGAGAGAGAGAGAGAGAGAGAGAGAGAGAGAGAGAAGGAGAGAGAGAGAGAGAGAGAGAGAGAGAGAGAGAGAGAGGAGAGAGGAGAGGAGAGAGAGAGAGAGAGAGAGAGAGGAGAGGAGAGAGAGAGGAAAACGAAGAGATGAAATATAGAAGACGAAAAAAAGCGAGTGAAAAATGAAATAGCACCACTGGCATCAGATTCCATACCGTCCGAACTCCACCATTCTGAACGCAAATCATTTAATGGATTTTCAAGTCACCGAGGCAATATTGGGAAGTGTTGCCAGAACGGGACGAACACAATACCCCACTAAATTTACGTGCACTGTACATGTAACACTTGATTGAAGCACACATATGCGAGCCAACTACACCACAACTAACATGCAGTATAAGTATTGTGAATTGTATTGTGAGTATGTAGTGTGAGGGAGATAATGGTGGTTAGTGATAGGGGGAGTGAGAGAGTGAGGAGTTAAGTGTTGGTGACGTTGTTGTGGTTAGTAAGGGAAGGACGACGTAGTAAGTGAGGGATGGGAGTAGCATTGAAGTGGCGGTATTGAAGGGGTAGTATTGAAGGGGCGGTATTGAAGGGGTGGTATTGAAGGGGTAGTATTGAAACGGTGGGGAGTTAGTCATGTTGAGTGGAGTGGAGTGAATCAAGGAGGAAAGAGGCAGGAGTATGATGCTTATAAAAATAAAGATCCAAACCTTCATGTTTTCACTCGGACTCTAAACTTCCTCGAAACCTTGTGTAACTATACCGCCTAGACGATAACAAGTGACGACATCTAGTGGAGGCTGGCGTGTACTTGAATATAAAACTTTCATTCCTTCTATTGGTCACGAATAACTTTTTTTTCTCCCTATCCATTCTCTATTCTACGAGTGTCTGAGTGTCTGTAGGTTACATGTGATCTACAAAAAGCTATTTTCAGGCTTCAACAGCAGTAGTAATAAGAGGACAAGGCTAGGAGAAAGAGGAGGAGGAAAGAAGAGGAGAAGAGGAGGGAAGAGAGGGATGTGGAGTGGCAAACTATTCAGATAAAATATGATGAACAAGGGGAGGAGTGTGGGGGTGGGTAGGTGGAGGAGTCTGGTGGGTGGCTGGGTGGAGGAGTGTGGTGGATGGGTGGGTGCGTGGGTGACCTTGGCCGGGAACCTATTAACTCGGAGGTCGACCTCAGTCCATGTGGAGTAAGACGCAGATAAACATCGGGTCTCCATAAACGCAGAGCCGCGCAGTCAGCATGTCTTGTGTTTTTGCGGCCACCATCACGATGACGGCAACAACATAACCTGCTACGACTGCTGCTACTGCTAGATTACCTACTACTACTGCTACTACTACAAAACTGCTGCTGCTACTACTATTACTACTACTACTACAATACTGCTGCTGCTACTACTATTACTACTACTACTACTACTACTGAACAGCAGGAACATCAAAACGTTCTATGGGCATCCCTAGCACCCCCCTCTTGTTGTAGGTTAGCCTTATCAAGTTAATTATTAATGCCAACATCACCACCCTCACCACCGCCAACACCACCACCACCACGAGTCCTATACCAAACACTACCACTTCTCAACTAACCAATGACGATGCAACTACAAACTTAGTGTTTTATACTCATTAATAACCACCACCACTACAATGACAGTATATAACAAGCATTTACCTCGCAAACCTACAATTAACCAACTAACAACCACACTGTTTAAAAGAAAAAATATAATTATTGGCAACCACAAAAAGAATATTCCTCCCCAACCACAGCCACAACCATCACCATCACCATCACCAGAACACTATAGTAAACGACCACCACGACCACCTACAACCACCACCATCATCATCACCACCATAACCAGAACTCACTTACTGCGCCTCAGGTGGGTGTGAGTGAAACCTAAATGTCAGTGGTGAAGTGAAGCAATACAAACGTCATGCGAGCAAAAAGGGAACGACGAGTAGGACGACGACGACGACGAAATGGGGTGACACACAGAGAGGGAGACATCATGCATGAAACAGATGATGGCGAAATTCTGCAAAACATCAAATAATCCAGATGGCCACAGCGTAAAGCATTAAAAACAGCACGCAAAAAATACAGAGAATGGTCTAATGACTAAAGCAGCTCCATTTAAGGCCATGAGGCGAGTGTGGGTTGACTTGGAGGATGGGAGAAGGGCGCCTGCAGGGGAGTGCTGCGGACTGCTGTGGAGTGCTGAGAGGTAGAAGGAGGGAGGGAAGGAGGGAGAGAGGAAAGTAGGGAGGGAACGATGGAGGGAATGAAGTAGGGAGGAAGGGAGTGAGGAAGGGAAGTAGGGAGGGAGGGAAGTAGGGAGAGAGGGAACGAGGGAGGAAGGGGACGAGGGAGGGAGGAGGGAGGGAGGGAGGGACAAGGACAAGGTTGGAACACATGACCTTAATAATATGGGGACTCTAAATTAATGGCATTAAAAGCCTTTAGCTTAAGGCTTTAACACTGAAGTAGACTACTCCATGATGTAAAGAGAAAAATAAATGGATTTGATTGGACAGCTTTTTTTCTATCAGTTTGAAGAGTATGTGCATATGTATGTACTACATGATTATGAAACTGAGGATAATGGGTTCAAGGATGAGGAGACAGGATTATATAACAAGCTACGAGGCATGGGAGTAAAGAAGAAGAGTAAAGACTATGGAGAGAGGTAATGAGAAGTAGAGTATAAATAGGTTTAACCCCTTGAGGCCCCCAACGTAATTTCCACTGTAATTTGACTACCATTAGACGATTTTAATGAATATAAGTAATATTTGATACATATGACCTGTTTAGTATCCTTGTCCACTAGCTAATGTGGTATATTGAGTTAATTTTCGCAATTTTGAGGCTAACAATGGACGATTATATATAGGAAAGGAAAGATCTGGGCGTGAAGGGGTTAAGAGGTTATGAGTAAGGCAAGGAGGCGTATCAAGGCGAACCAAAAGACGGAAATTAGGACCGACAAGCACTAAGGAGCTACGTATATGATTTGTGAGGCAGGACTAATATACTGAGCAGGCTTAAGGGATAGAGGTTGGTGCTAGCAGGCACTCATGGCGGAGGCACAACAACTCCCCACGAGGTCACCGTCTGTCTGAATGAACGCAAGGTCAGTCCGGCAAGGCCCTCATAAGCTAACATTCCCAGACGTTGCCGCCCAGTTGTCAGCACTTGAGGACGGGTGAACGTGTCTCTAGCTATGTGTGGGTGTGTGTGGGGGGGGGGGGGGGGGGGGGGGGGGTGGGGGGGGTGTGTGTGTGTGTGTGTATGGGGGTGTGAGGGGGTGTTTGCCTGCCTTTCCCTCTGCCTAGTTCTTTTTCAGAGTGTGTTTGAAGGTGCTTAATCGCCTGTCTGTGGGTGTATGAGATGCTGCATCTGTCTTGTCTGTCTGTCTTTCCACCTGTCCACCATTACCTTTAAAAAGTGTGTGGTGTGTGTATGTGCGTGCGTGCGTGCGTGTGTGTGTGTGTCAGAAGTCTCGCTCTCTACCAACAGCGTTCGTAAGTCACGCAAACTTTGCCTACAAATCTCTCTCGATGTCTCTATGAATCGTTCTGGATACAGAGAGAGAGAGAGAGAGAGAGAGAGAGAGAGAGAGAGAGAGAGAGAGAGAGAGAGAGAGAGAGAGAGAGAGAGAGAGAGAGGAGAGAGAGAGAGAGAGAGAGAGAATATGATCGCAGTAAATGACTAGTGCTTAACATGAAGGTCATCACATATACTAAACTGCCTAAAACAACACACACACACACACACACACACACACACACACACACACACACACACACATTGAAGCTAAACAACTGCAAGAAGAATTTCACATCTGCGTTTAACTCTACACTGCATACTCTCCTCCTACTCCTCCTGCTCTTCTTCCTTGTGCTCCCTAACGTCGACCACATGATGACCGCTGTTCCTTCATCATCTAATAACAGCCATTACAAACACCAGCTGCATTGCCATCTGTCAATAGGGCGGAAAGAAAACCAGCTGAGAGGAAGGGAGCATCTGGTATTGCTGACAAAATTCGAACACATGGGCACGTGTGTGTGTGTGTGTGTGTGTGTGTGTGTGTGTGTGTGTGTGTGTGTGGTGTGCGTGTGTGTGCGTGTGCGTGTGCGTGTGCGTGTGCGTGTGCGTGTGTGTGTGCGTGCGTGTGTGCGTGCGTGTGCGTGTGTATGTGTGTGTGTGTTGTGTGCGTGTGTGTATCTCAAAATCAAATTGGTCCTCAAACCCTAAAAAAATAATAGGTCAAAAAATCGCTTTCACCACACTAAAAATCCAGCGAAGACTCTTGAACCCGGAGTGGCTACAGTGTCCCTCGAGAGGCGAAACGGTGCCAACGACACTTCCCCGGGCACTGCCACTCCTCAGGGTGGCGTTGCATCGGCACAAAGAAGAAAAAGGGACGATCACGACATCTCCAAAGTCGTCAAAAAGGATCCAGATTTTTTCGTTCTGAATTACTCTCTGGGAACGTTCATCATGGCACTTTTCTTTTCTTTTCCTTTTTATTCTAAGTTTAGTTATACTCATCATAACTTTAGTGCATCACAGACCAACGACAACATTCTATTTTTCCCTTGGACAACAACACGAAAGTACAAGTTTCATGAAAAAGCACATGCAAACGTCGTGTTGATTTAAGGCGTAGATGACACAGGAAAACAACGGACGTGCTAAAACACACAACACCGAAGGAAGAACACACAGAACAAAATGAACAAATAAAAGGAGAACAATGAAGATATCAAATAAATCGAAGAAGACACGAAAGAAAAAGGAATAAATAGGAAGGAAGGGAGAAAGAGGGTCGAGGGCTGTAGGGCTTTGGAGTGCGACATGACTAGCAAAGAAGGGCTGAGCAAACGTGGATGGGCTGAGAGAGAAGGAAAAGGGACCTGGATACGTGTTGCCCTGTTCATCAAGGCAGCGTGGACGGAATGGCAAGGAGCAACATTGGCGCTTTTAATTAATACCAGGAGAGCATGGGAAGGCAGGGAGAGATCGGGGAAGAGATAGGAATGTGGACTCAAAGGACAGGAGGAGGACAAGACAAGACAAGACAAGGACCCGAAGGAGGTAAAGAAAGGGACGATTTTGTAAAGGAAGTGATGAAAAAACGAAGAAGAGGAATGTCGTGGAAATAAGGACGGAAGAGGAAATGAGATTGTGAAAATGGTTAGGAAGATTAAGAAACGCGCGTGTGATAGGATATAGAAGGATTAGGAAGTGGGAAGAATCGACACGTGTGAAAGGAGGTAAAAGGATAATGAAATGAGAAAAGGAAATAGTGATAGGAGACTTAAATCAAATAGGCACCATAAATGATAAACGAGAAAAAATCCAAGAAATGTTATCATAAACTTCTAGTAATAAAAGGAAAAATTCGCTCCTGAAAAATAATAATGATAACTAATGAAAATTCCGCTTAAAGTTTACACACACACACACACACACACACACACACACACACACACACACACACACACACACACACACACACACACACACACACACTAGGGACTATGTTTTCAAATTTCAAACTTGCTGCCATTGTCACCTCTGAACGGGCTTTCGTACTTTTATGACACGGATGACAGCCCACTCTATCAGGCTTTACGAGGGAGGAAATAACACCCAGTTGACCTCCTCCTCCTCCTCCTCCTGCTGCTCCTCCTCCTCCTCCTCCTCCTCCTCTCTCATTCCTCCTCCCACGCACTCATCCATATACTTTCGAAGGCATTAATAAGAAACTTTTAAACCACAAAAAGCAGAATTAAGTCTGAATATGATTATGCTAAGAGAGAGAGAGAGAGAGAGAGAGAGAGAGAGAGAGAGAGAGAGGAGAGAGAGAGAGAGAGAGAGAGAGAGAGAGAGAGAGAGAGAGAGAGAGAGGAGAGAGAGAGAGAGACCTTCACAAGCATGATGTAAGCAAGACTTCTCGTCTGTCACTTATTATCATTGCTGTTGTTGTTTGCGGAGAGAGAGAGAGAGAGAGAGAGAGAGAGAGAGAGAGAGAGAGAGAGAGAGAGAGAGAGAGAGAGAGAGAGAGAGAGAGAGAGAGAGAGGAGACGACCACCTGGGACTGTGATGCACGAGGATCCGCAGAATAGAATGGAAGACAAAGAAACTGAAAAGAAGGAGTAAAAGTGAGAAGATAACGTAAAGGAAGAGAGAAGGAAGTGTGCAAGAAAGCGGAGAGAAGAAAAGATAACGAAAGGAAAAATAAAGAAGAGGCAGAGGAGAGGTAAATGAAATGCTGGGAAAGGAAGAGATGGATGATGAGCAAGAGGAACACAATTAAAAAAAACCATATCCTTCTTATCAGACAGGGAGGAGGAGGAGGAGGAGGAGGAGGAGGAAGAGGTGGAGGAGATGAAGGAGGAGGAGGAGGTGGAGGAGGAGGAGGAGGAGGTGGAGGAGATGAAGGAGGAGGAGGTGGAGGAGATGAAGGAGGAGGAGGTGGAGGAGATGAAGGAGGAGGAGGAGGAGGAAAAGACGGCTACTCAAGATGTAATAAATATGATGTCAGAAACACTTATACACTTGAGAAAGAAAGAGACAGAGAGAGAGAGAGAGAGAGAGAGAGAGAGAGAGAGAGAGAGAGAGAGAGAGAGAGAGAGAGAGAGAGAGAGAGAGAGACAGAGAGAGAGACAGAGAGAGAGACAGAGACAGAGACAGAGAGAGAGACAGAGAGAGAGAGAGAGAGAGAGAGAGAGAGAGAGAGAGAGAGAGTTTTATTCATTCCTTTACGGTGAAGGCAACAAGGAAGATATTGATAGAAATCCAGGAAAACTTTTATCTAATCCACGCATTGCCTAAGATAGAAGAGGAGGAAGAAGAGGAGGAGAAGGAGGAGGAGAAGGAGGAGGAGGAGGAGGAGGAGGAGGAGGAGGAGGAGGAGGAAAAACAACAACACATATGAAACAAAGAATGAGAGAAGTTAGTATAGGAAAGTTTGTGACGAGAACCAAAGAGGAAACAACACAATAGAATGTGGGAGGGAGAAGGAGATTTAGAGTGGAAAAAGCATTACCCGAGAGAGAGAGAGAGAGAGAGAGAGAGAGAGAGAGAGAGAGAGAGAGAGAGAGAGAGAGAGAGAGAGAGAGAGAGAGAGAGAGAGAGAGAGAGAGAGAGAGAATAATGTTGACTAAGGAACAACAGCAAGATTCAATGAAGTGGTCAATGTGTGCCGTCAAAGAGATCAATTAGCAATGCAAGAAAAAGAAAAGAAAAAGAATAATAGTGAACAAAAAAAGGAAAAAGTGACAAATTAATAAAGAATACAAACGAAAAAAGAAGCAGATAAATAAAAGATGAAATGAAAACTCCAAGTAAAACAAAATGAAGAAAAAACCATTTAGCAAAAATAAAGAGAGGAGAGAAAAAGGAGAGGAAAAGAAAAGGGGAGAGAGAGAGGGGATAGAGGGGGGGAGAGAGATGGAGGAGGGGGAGGGGGAGAGAAGGACGAGAAAAGGGAGAGGGGGAGAGGGGGGAGAGAGGGGAAGACCCACGGATAAAAAAGGAAATATAAATCTTAATGGTGGGTTTGGTGTTTTAAAACCAAAGTCCCTTGAATCACAACACACACACACACCCCCACACACACACACACACACACACACACTTACCTTGCGCCTATTAGAAGAGTTTCCCCCCTCCCGTTGCCAAAAGAGGGAAAAATGACCCCATTTCGCTTTTTGTTTCCCAAAAAAGATTTTGGACCCCAAAACTCGCCCTGGGGGGGGAAGAAAAACTTTAAATTTAAAAAACAAAAACGCATTTCCATAAATTTACAAAGAATACATCTACATAAGAAGGCCTCTCTCTTTCTCTCTTTTCTCCCTCTCTCGCTCTCCTCTCCTCTCTCTTCGTTCCTATGTCCTCCATTTTAAAAAGGGCCCCTCTCTCTCTCTCTTTTCTCTTTTCCCCCTTCCTCTCTCTCTCCTCTCTCCCCCTGAAACTCCATTTTAAAAGGGGGAAGGAACAGGAAAGATTAATTAGTAACTGAATAGAAAGATGAGACAATGAACAAAATTACTTAACAAAACTATTACACTTTCTTAATATACTGAGATGTGGAAAAAAGAAAAACAAATTGCAAAGAAAAGAATAAATGAACTTGGAGGAAAATTTGTACATTGCTTACGAAAAAAACATCATAACTGTTGTATTTATTTATTTTTGTCTTGTATTATTTTAGTGTAGAGGGAGGCAAGAGGAACGATGAGAGAGAGAGAGAGAGGGGAGAGAGGGGGGGAAGAGAGGGGAAGGGAGAGAGAGAGACGATGAGGGGAAGAGAGAGAGAGAAGAGAGGAAAAGAGAGAAGGAGAGAAGAGAAGTATAAAAAATTGCAATATCTTCAGCAAAACCACAAAAGAAAATATTACACCATATACATTCATAAGGCAGAACCGAACACCTTGAACATTCTTGTATATATAGAACATTCTTACACATACCTTGAACAGACTCACACACACACCCAAAAAAAAATATAAAACCACTCCAAACTGGAAACTGCCGTGAGATGCAAAATCACGAAGGCTAC
This sequence comes from Chionoecetes opilio, assembly GCA_016584305.1. Classification (NCBI taxonomy): domain Eukaryota; kingdom Metazoa; phylum Arthropoda; class Malacostraca; order Decapoda; family Majidae; genus Chionoecetes; species Chionoecetes opilio. The sequence goes on from JACEEZ010024160.1 coordinate 98,082, forward strand.
AGTAAAAGTCTTGCATAAATACATACATACATAAACCTCAATTCATGTTGTATATAAGTTGTACCCCGGTAGGGAAATATGTATGAATATCTTACAAAGGGAAACCCAAACCCCCATTTTTCCCCTCTCCGGGCCCCCCCAAAATTTCCCCCCTACGTTCAGGGGCCCTTCTTTCCCCTCCCCCCCCCCTTTCCTCCCCCCCCTCTCCCCCCCTCCCTCCCTCCCCCCCCCCTTTTCCCTTTCCCCTCCCCCCCCCTTTCCACCCCCTACACGCCCCCTTTCCCCCATTTTACTTTTTTTAGGGAAGTTTTCACTCAATTATCTAAACAATCTGATGACTAATAAATCACGCTTACTTACCTCTATAAAGTATGGAGAGGAGGAGAGAGGAAAAGAGAGAGAGAAGAGAGAGAGAGAGGAGGAGAGAGAGGATGAGAAGGAGAGGAAGAGGGGGGAGGGGAGAGAAAAGAGGGGAAAAGAGGAGAGAGGTAATGCCCCTTTTGATGATACAAATGCAATGTCAAAAAAACCTGCTTCCATTTGTCGTATATATCAATCCCCCCTCCCCAACCCCCCCAAATCCTTTCATTAACACAAAAACCACAACACACACAACACACAAAAACCCCACAACAACACACACACACAACACCCCCCACACCACACCCCACACACACCCCCACACACCCCCAAACAACCCCCCACCCCAAAACCCAAAGTCCTTTTAAAAAACCCCCCCAAGGGGGGGGTTGGGGGGAAAGAGAAAAAATTTTCCCCCCCCCGGGGGGAAAAACCCCCCGAGAGGGGAGAGAGGAGAGAGAGGGGGAGAGAGAGGAGGAAAAGGGGAAGGGGGTGAGGGGAGGGGAGGGGAGGGGAAAAGATGAGAGGGGAGAGAGAGAAAAAGAGGAGGGGGGGGTTGGAGGGGGGAGATGGAGAGAGAAAAGAAGAAGGAATTTTTCCCCTAAACTCCCCCTCATTAAAAACCCCCAAGCCCCCAATACCCCGCCCCCCCCCCCCCCCCCCCCCCCCCGGCAAGGAAGGGCCCTTTGTACCCGGCCTTAAACAATTTAAAAACCCAGGCCGCCCCCCCTTTACCAATCACCCAATAAACCCTAATGGGTTTTTAAGCGTGGGGCGCGGCGCCAGGGGAACGGCCCCAAAGTCCGCTTTTCTGGGGGCCCGGCACACAACTTGGCAGGCTTCGGGGGGGCGTATTGATCTCATCTTTGGGGGGTTTTGGAAAGTTTTTTGGACTCGCCCCTTTAAATTTTAAAACCGAGCGGAGGGGGGAAGGGAGGAGGAGGAGGGGGAAACCCTTGGTCTGTTATTTGGTGGGTGGAGGTGGAGGAGAAGGGGGGTTTGGTTTTTAAAGTGGGTTTGGGGGGGTTGTAGGAAAAGGGGTGGGGGGGGTTAAAGTAGGGGGGAGGGGGTGGAGGTGAGGGGGGGGGTTAAAAAGTGGGTGGTGGAGGGCGTTTCGAACGTGATCTTGGGGAGCTTTGTCACCTTTTCTAACCCGCTCTGAAGGACCCATTTCCGTGACGGGGCGGTCATGGCGGAGGCCCCAAACCCAAAATCCCGGCACACAAATTTAATTTGGGGTTTCTTCCTTTGCTCTACCTCGCCTTTTCCCGGTGGGTTTTTTAAAAAAAAGGGGAAAAAAAAGGGGGACCCCCAAGAGGAAAAGAGGCGCCTGTTTGTGAGGTTTTAAAAAAAGGGAAAAAAAGCGTTCACGAAGAGGTACGAGTACACTACAGATTCTTCAAGTGGGAGGAAAAAAAGGGGACGTGGGATTAATTGGTGGAAAATTTTCTCGATCGTGGAAAAAAACCCCGGTTATTAGGTAATGTTAGTGATTTTGTGATCCGTAGTAAAAGGGAGGTGGCAAAGGGGTTTGTGGGGCCGGGGGGTTTTGGGGTTTTTATGGGGTTGGAGTGTGTGGTGGGGTGTGTGGTAGGGCCGTGGGGGAAAGGGGGGCAAAAGGCAGGGGGGGAAGCTGTTTTTTTTGGGACGTGTTTAAATTTTTGAGATTTTGGCTTTTTCATTTTTTTTTTCTTCCCATTTTTTAGTGTTCATTGCAGTGAATCTGTTCCCCCCACGCGTTGGGGGGGAAAGGGACGGGGCCCCGGCCCGGTTACCCCTTTACGGGCCCCAAAGAACCCTTTTCACCCACTGGCTTTTTTTCCCCAAAACCGATGACACCGACGAGATTTCCTTGTAATCTTTAGGCTTCACGTGAGGGTCACTATGCGTTACTTTATTAGCATAACAAGGTTTAGAATTTCCTCACAACGTTAAGAGAAAAGAAAACAAGGGTTAACTGAAAATAAGCTGGTTAGATGATAGTGATAATACAAATGTTTACACTGTGTTATCCCGTCCTTGCTTCCACTCAGTGTCCTTGTGAAATCTCAAAGTCACGGTTGAGCAATAAGAAAAAAAACTGTGCCCACTTACATACGATCAAGACATTTAAAACCTAATAAAACCCCCCAATTTAATCTTTCCTGTACAGTTGAAAATATACAAACAAAACAAGGGGTTTTAAAAGTACAGACTCATGCCACTAACCCCGGGACCCCCCCGGGAAAAGGCAGGGGTTTGGGGGGGCCCCGTACGGGGGGCCCGCTCCCGACAGGACATGGGTTGCGGGTGCTTTCTTTAGGGTCCCCAAAAAGGGTGGTCTGGGTGGTGGGCGGTCTGTTGATGGCTCAGCGCGTGGCATCACTGAGCCCACCACACCAACACCCGCTACAGCACCTCGATCTCTCTTAACGATATGGAATAAATCTGATTAGCCGGGCAGTCCCTTTCACCCTTCCCTCACACCCCGCACTGCCTCTCCCCCCCGCACTCCCTCTAAGCTTCTTCACATCCCTTTAAGCCTTCCCTCCAGTTCCCCTCCTTCAGCAGCCTCCCCACCGCCTGGCAGCCTCGTAAACAGGTGTACCTCTTCCACATCGTTCCCCCATTGGTATTAATTAACCTGCCAGTCACTTGTCGGAAAGTCCATTTTTCGGTATCAGTTTTGCCTCCGGGGATGCGTTCTGTCCTCTCTCCCAACGCTACTGTGAGCCCGCCGGTGGCAAATCAAAATCCCCGTCGGGATTTTTAAGTCCCGTTTTTTCATTTCGTCAATCACGGGCCCGAAGTTTTTCCCGGGCAGCCGTAGGGCATTGTTAAGTCAGTGTGCCAAAACACAAATGACATTCAAAACAACCCCCGACCGCTGCAGGCCCGTCAGCCTTAACCAACCAGTGTCTGCTGTCCTCGTCTGTATGCAAGGCTGTGACGGTCTTGGGGTGTCTCGTTGTCTGCTCCCTCTCTGCCTCCCCCTCCTTCCCCCCCCCCCCCCCCCCCTCCCTGAACCACAAGGGACAGGGTGAGCCGAGCAGCGGTGCGCAAACAAGGTCAACTTTTATACCGCGGCGAATAGATGTCATTATGTGAGACGCAATATGATACGTGAATGGCCACTTTTTTCCCCTCTTCTTATTTCTTTATCCCTTCTCCCTTTTCTTTGCCCTGCATACACGAGGCAACACGAGGCAGTAAGTCAGCCTCAGGTAAAAGCAGGTTCCGAGAAGGCACAAGCACGCCTGGCAAAGATCTGCAGCCTCAGTCATAACGGCAATGCCACCTGAGCCTCGAAACGTGACGCCAAACACACCACCTTCTTGCCACTCAGAAATGCTGGCGTGACGGAGGCGAAGCGAAACTCATAACCTCATCCCGTAAATATGACGACATAAAAAGAGTGAGTTACGATCCCCAGCCCCCCCAAAAAAAAAATTTTTGTTTTGTAAATTAACAAAGAGCAAAAGGAGAAAAGAACAAAAGGGAAGGAGGGAATACAAAGGTTTGAAAAAATATTCATAAAAAGGTTCTTTAAAAATTAGGCAAAAAAACGTGGGCCTTATCCCGTAAATGTGATGGATGAAAATTGTCTGAAAAGTGAAAGTAGTGAAAGTAGTGAAAGTGGGAAAAGAATGTCACATGAATCACCAAAAACATAATAGCGTCATACAAATTTATGTAGTAACATATATAATAACGTGGCAAAGGTCAAGGAACCCTAAATCGAATATTTTAATTATATAAAAAATAAAAATAAATGACTGCGGAAAATCTACAACATGGCGAAGGAGAATGAAACACTAGAATGAAAAAAAAGGGGGGAAAAAAATAAAAATAAAGGAAAAGTAGTATATTACGTGTAAAAGGGAAAAAAGTTTCCCCCCAACCCTTTACAAATTTTAGCCTATGGAGGGAGTAGAGAGTACTAAAAACCCAATAACCCATGCTTTTTGCCTAACCTCATTCCCCCCGAACACTCCTTCACTTTATCAACCCCAATTTTTCCCTTTAAACCCCAATCTGTTTCCTTCCCTTTCCCTTTCCTTTCCCTTTCCCTTTCCTTTTGCCTTCACGTACTTCCAAAATCTCCATCCATCCCCCCCTCCCCCATACAAGCCCTTCCACCCCCACCCCCCCACACCACCCCACCACCACCCAACACCCACACCCACGTACCCAGCTCCTCCACACCCACCACCCACCACCACCCAACACCCACACCCACATACCCAGCTCCTCACTCACTCTCCACACCCAACACCCACACCCACGTACCCAGTCCCTCACCCAGCGCATGTCTAGGATTACCGGGAACAGGTATACATGGCCATGGGGACTAGTGTTACCTGTCCATGTCACCTTTATCCTTACTGCTTCATGACACGCTATGCTCCTCCCTCTCCTCCTCTCCTCCCCCAGTCATCCTCTCATCTCCCTATTCCCCCTTTCTTTCACCCCTTAATCCTGTCCATCATCCTTAAGTTACAATTCTTACCTGTTTATTTCGTTCGTTTTCCTTTTCCATCTTTACCTCTTTTTCTCCATTCCCTCCTACTTGCTTCCATCCTTTCCTATTCACCTAAGTTACCCTTCCAGTCTCTCATTACCTCAACACATTTTCTTCCGCCAATCACGTTCTTATGCCTCCTACCCCACCCTCCATCTCACTCATAACACCGGTTAGTCAAATTTTCGCTTCGTTAGGCACGTAAAACATCTCCATACAATATCAACGCTATTTCATTCCCCTCTATTCAACCCTAAGTCAAGGTCACTTTTCTTTCACGGCGGATTGCACGAGGACTATTCACCCTGTTAAGCTGCTTCTTGTTTAGTCATGGGGCGTGAGTCATGGGGCTGAATAAACACAAACATTACAGTAGAATCAGGCGAATAATGAGAACATTAAAAGACTATTGTTGTGTTAAGTGTGATCGCTCGCTTCGGGATTAATATTTACTAACTTTCCCGCTTGACGAATTATTAAATCAATCACCACCCCCTTTTAAAGCTAACTTTTTCTATTACTACCTTACTATTTCTTTCTTTCACTACTTTCTAATACTATACTACTTTCTATTACTACTAAATACTATTTACTATATACTTTCTACTAATACTACCCACTACTACTACTACTACTATTCTTTCAACATATGGTAGGGTAAGGGGTGAGGGGCGAGAAGGCAGTCACACAACCATCCATTCACCTCTACAACCTCCCTATTGAACTCCTGAACTTGATTCCCTAATTCGGTATGGCCATGACCTACTAGCGCGACCTTGGCTGACCTTAATATAGCACAATTGTAAGGCCGAGGTCAAAGTCTTCTGAGGTGCTTCCGTGGCACACTAAAGGCGGAGGAGGAGGAGGAGCCGAGCCACGTCAGGTTCAGACACACAATTTTCCCGGAACAAAGAGGAAGCAGACGTGAAAGAGGGAGAGAAACGCAAGAGGGACAAGAGGCACATCATGGAAGTCAGAAGAAAGAGAGGAACATGGAGGAAGGAAAAGCAGAGAACATAGGAGACATAAAGGAAGAAAGAGGGATAAGAGAACGAGGAGCAGGTAAAATAAGAGAGAAGAGAAGAAAAGGGAAAATGAAAACAAAAAAACCCCCGAATTACAAAGTCAATTTAAACCCCCAAAGCAAAAAAGACAAAATTTCAAAAGGGGAGAAAAAAAGGACGACAAAAGTTAAGGAATGCATGACGACGGACAACAAAGTAAACATCTCACTTAAACCAAGACAAGGCGCGCAATTCACCTCTCCTCCTCCACCTCCACCTCTTACTCCACCTCCACCTCTTATTCCTCCTCCTCTTTCTCTTCCTCTTCCTCTTCCTCTTCCTCTTCCTCCTCCAAGCATTAACTACACTATTGACCTTCCTTGCAGCTTCTGTTTCGACTCATATGAAGACGCTACAATGCTCTCCCCTGGTGGTGGTGGTGGTGGTGGTGGTGGTGGTGACATACATAGTGCGTTTAAATGTGGTGATGGTGGTGGTGACAGAGATAGTACGTTTGAATGTGGTGATGGTGGTGGTGACAGAGATAGTACGTTTGAATGTAATTGTGGTGATGATGGTGGTAGTGGGGGAGGGGTGAAAAACATTTCCCGCCCCACCCCCTTTTAACAAACCCCTGTATGACAAAAAACGGGGATGGGGGTATGGGGGGGGGGGGGGGGGGGGTTTTAAAAAACGGCGCGAGGGCATACTGCAGCTGGTGTTTAATATCTCTGAATTTACAGCGTACAATAAGCTGAAGTTTCATCGTGCACGAGTTACAACCACGCCTCCACCTCCTCTATCTAAACTTGACTTCTTCAGCACACCTGTTGCCCGGCACCTCCCACGCCCGCAGGTAACACAACACACTGGCTTAACGGAGAAGCTTGACATACGAGCACACGATACCCTGTACAGCCTCGCCATAAATCTCACTACAACATTTACATAGGCCTACCACCTGGCTGGGGGTATAGGCCGGTGTGTGCTCTGTGTATGGAAGGGAAGAGGGTGTTAACGGGGAGTTGTTACACCTGTACTACAACCTCCCCCGGGTTTCCGTGTTGCCTGACGTTGCTACCTAAAGGTGGGGTGCTCTCTCTCTCTCTCTCTCTCTCTCTCTCTCTCTCTCTCTCTCTCTCTCTCTCTCTCTCTCTCTCTCTCTCTCTCTCTCTCTCTCTCTACGTAGAGGGTGAGGCAATCTGGCTCCTAGAATCACAGCTTAAATAATCCATAAAATACTAGGCAGCGAGCTAAGACGTGTAAATGTTGAGCTCAAGTAACACTCTTTTTACCTTTACGTAAAATCATGTGTGAATTTTGCCAGGCTGAAAATAATATAAAGGCTTGTCAAGGGCAACAAAAAGGCTAATTAACGTAATGAATAGTATTGTTATCTACAGGTTCATAGCTCTATTAGCTAACTGGTGAATAACTAAATAAGAGAAAGCAGTTTTAGTGCAGGTGTATTGACCTGTTTTTTAAAGTGAAAATAAGCCTTCTAGGGACGCAGAAAAAAACAATTTCCTTATTGTAAGAAATTTGCACCTGGACGGGATTGAGGTAGATTGGAAGGGAGGGAGAGGGACTAATCTTCCCCTTAATTAAATAAGAGACATAAACCACCTGGGGCGTCCTTGTTAATTGGCTTTTCCATATAGGGAAGTAAACGAAGGAACAATCGGTGTCATCATAAGCTCGGCTCATAGTCACTTCCGTGTGTTGAGGGGAGGGGGGAGAGGGCTCGAACCCCCGGCCCGGAGCGCTGCGTGGCGTCACCCTCGCTATGTGGACGCGAGACACTCACTTGGCCAGGCGCTCACGGTTCAAGGAGCGGACTGGACCACTAACTTCCTCCTTCCAATGTTGCTGTTGCTGTCCTCTAACTGCTAGCTGGCTGACTGTCTGAGTAAGTGACTCGCTAGTTAGCTATGGAATGGAGCGGCTGGCTAAGTGGCTGGCTGGCTGGCTGGCTGGTATGCAAAGTTGGAATGTTCAGGCCACATTCGTGATTCTTATACTTGGTCACACAGTGTATCGGAGCAGCACGCTGACGACTACACATGAGAGGAGGAGGAGGAGGAGGAGGAGGAGGAGGAGGAGGAATAGAAAGAGAACCACGACCAAAACTGGATAAAGCTAGGTAAGAAAAGCAACACCGCAACGTCAGTCGTCCTCACTCAGGCCTACGACTCATGTTGACTGGCATGAAACAGCACAGCGGCAGGGCTTAACCACCACCTTGCTCGCGCTCAATGAGAGGCTATGCCAGGCTCCCGAGGGCCCAACACGAGTGGCCTTGGCGGCACCTCCCCCGGGCGCTGCCATCCATCACTCACAGCTCTCAGTGGCGCCCCAAGGTTCCCCAGACCACAAAAATAGCAGAGCGGCAATTATGGATCACGCGCCATGAACGGGAAAGGCCGAGGGAGTGAGGCGGAAGGACATGGTTGGTGCAGGGCAGGGGATGGCAAGCGGTTCCAGGATGTCATTAAGCCGAGTATTGAGAAAAGATAATTGGTTGGTCTGGTGGGTTCCGGCGATACGAAGCTCCTAGAGATAAGGCATCAAAAATAAAGCTAAAGCCAAATGGTGCGGGAAATGAAGTCTTGGACATTACCCCGCCGAGGCCTGGACACACACACGCACACGCACACGCACACACTAACAAACAAATTCTCTCTCTCTCTCTCTCTCTCTCTCTCTCTCTCTCTCTCTCTCTCTCTCTCTCTCTCTCTCTCTCTCTCTCTCTCTCTCTCTCTCTAATACCATAAAGGCGGTCGCACCCCAGCTACTTAATATACGCGGCGAAGGAGAAGGGCAGCTTGGGGCGGATATGAAGATCGTAAATAAGAAGTTTATGCGAGCCACACTGAGGATGAATATACACGAAAACCGATTAAGGCTACAATCCCTCCCCAACCCTGCCCCCTCCTCCTATGCCTTCCCCCCCCACCCCCCCTTCTGCATGACTGTCACCGCAACCCACCCACCCACGCATGATGCTCTGGAGGACCTAACTCACGCCCCTTCTGCTGGTGTGGCGAGAGGTCCTTTATGAAAAACATGGTAGAAAAATTACTTCATCTTGAAAAATAATGATACACTTATTTATTCTTGAAGGGAGTCTGTTGAAGAGAGGGAAGATCAGGAAGAGGAGAAGGAAGATAAAGAGAAAGGAGGAGGAGGAGGAGGAGGAGGAGGAGGGAGGAGGATAGTAGTTTCCTAAAGGATAATCTTTTCCACACTTCCTGCAGTTTTAGGGTCTTGGTGGCCGCCTCGTCCCTGCTGGAAGTCGCGGCGCCTCTCCAGGGCCTCTCCAGGGGTCCTTTCGGAACTGTCCACTTTACCCTTTTCCCTTGTACACACCATCCCTTCCTTCATCATCCTCTTTAAAGACCCAACAAAATACCCTTTTCCTCCTTCTTCACCCACTTCTTCCTTCCCCTCCACGTTAATATAACTTCCAAACACCCCCTTCACACTCCTGCCAAACACCCCTCCACACCCCTGGCCTCCCCCTATCTTCTCAGTCACAGCCTCCTTCTCCTTTC
>JACEEZ010024160.1:115000-127500 GCA_016584305.1 Chionoecetes opilio
CGTGTGGGTGAGGACAATACGAAGCAAATGTGGTGTTGTCATGGTCAAGATATACATACAATGGGAGAGAATGATGAAACCCCCTCTCTAGACCCCGGAAAATATCGACCATCTGAATGCACGTGTCAATAGTCTGGGTTTTTTTACGAGGTGAAAAATCCTGACCCCTTGCTGCTTACCGACTGATATTTGATGCCAGGAGAAGAGAATACTACAGTTCTTCTAAATTTCAGTTGTATTTTATCGTAGTGCACCATATTATCAGGTAAACATGAACATAATTCTAAGCATGAGACCTTAACCTCTTCACACCCAGATTTTTCATTTGCTATAAAAAATCGTATGTTGTCGAGCCATAAAATAACGAAAAGTAACTGAATATACCAAATTAGTTAGTCGACAAGGATACCAAACAGGTCATATCTATAACACATGGCTTATATTCACAAAAATCGTCTTATGGTAAACCCAAAGTACAATGGAAATTACGTTCTGGGTCTCAAGGGGTTAAGATAGAAAGGAATTTTCACCTCGTTAAAAAAAATAGAATATAGTGTGAGGTGACGCAGCGGCGGACGTGAAGCATGTGTGGCGACAGGCGTTACAACACAACCTGGGCACCACAAGGAAACCATTTACGGCTGACCCATTGCGAGGGTATTTCCTGCCGGGGCACCGTCATGGGCCTCGGTCTCACGGGACACGGAAATGTCTCTCGGGCGGCTAACAGTTTGATGCACGAGGTGTAATCACGACCTATACTCTTGTTGTTGCTGTTTTACCTCCGCCCTCATGCTACTCCTCTACATTTTCCTTTTTTTCAACAATACTACTGCTACTACTACTACTGCTACTACTACTACTGCTGCTACTACTACTACTGCTACTACTACTACTACTACTACTGCTACTACTATTATCACTACTACTACTACTACTACTACTATTACTATTACTACTACTACTACTACTACTACTACTACTACTACTACTATTATCACTACTACTACTACTACTACTACTACTATTACTATTACTACTACTACTACTACTACTACTACTACTACTACTACTATCACTACTACTAATACGCTTACCAACCCTCCTCCGTCCCCTCCTAATGATAATGATGAAAATTATATTAATAAAAAAATCATAATAATGAAAGATGCGATTTCTTTTACAACTAGCAATTAACACTAAAAATATCCCGCCATGTAAGAGAGAGAGAGAGAGAGAGAGAGAGAGAGAGAGAGAGAGAGAGAGAGAGAGAGAGAGAGAGAGAGAGAGAGAGAGAGAGAGAGAGAGAGAGAGAGAGAGAGAGAGAGAGAGAGAGAGAGAGAGAGAGAGAGAGATTGGATTCAACGCACGAATGAATCGACAATTACTGAATACAAATATATTATGTTATTTAAAAGAAAACGCAGAGGAAGGAGAAAAAAAAAAGGTTATCTATAGGCGGAGTTGTTAAAAGAGAAACGAATAAGTAAAGGAGAAAGAAGGGGATGAAGAGAGCTGAAGGGGAAGGATAAGAGGATAAGAGGGATGGAAGGGGAGGAAGAGAAGGGGAAGAGTAGACCCATAAATCATCGACGGTATCAGGGAAAAGATGATCTGGTGAGGCTAAACAAATTGTACTCCCATAACCCTTGAAAAAACTAAGAAGAAAATAAGAAAGAAAAGTTGAAAGAAACAGACAATAGAAAGCAAACGGTTAAGTTGATGAAAAACGGGTAATCCTATAGACTGTGGGTAATCCTATCAATACCACTGCAATACCCACGTTACCCCTGTAGATAGAAAACGTGAGATTAGTAACAGAGAATGGGTATAGGATGAGATGAGTGTTGGTGACGCCTCATGGTCGGGTTAAGGCTGGCAGGATTACCTCATCAGCGCACACCAACACGATAATAGGTTGTCGTGTGTGTGTGTGTGTGTGTGTGTGTGTGTGTGTGTGTGTGTGTGTGTGTGTGTGTTTTAAGAGGGTTTCACAGCATACCACATTACATCCAAGACAATAAACTCTCTCTCTCTCTCTCTCTCTCTCTCTCTCTCTCTCTCTCTCTCTCTCTCTCTCTCTCTTCTCTTTCTCTTTCTCTCTCTCTCTCTCTTTCTCTCTCTCTCTCTCTCAGCTGTCGCCTCATTTTCAAACAAACGGAGTCGACGAGCAAGAGAGTTTCGGCCAAAATTTATCACCGTCGTTTCGTCCAGCCGCGAATAATAAATCTGCAGGACTCCAAACACCCGGCGACGCGGACAAGCCTTTGCCGCCGCCCTAAACCCCGTCTTGGATGTTCCCTCGACCACATAACTTGGAGGGGAATAATTGGGTGTGTTCTTGAAGGGATGATACGGGCAACATTGGCTTTTATTTCAGGTTATTTGAGGTTTATTGTAGGTTATTTGAGGTTTATTTTAGGTTATTTTAGCTTTTTTGGGGTTATTTGAGGTATATTTTAGCTTATTTTTTAACAACCTCTAGGAGTCGACACGCACCATCACCGCCACCACAATACATCGACACCACAAGCATTAATAAATTATCATTCACAGAAAAAAAGGAAAAATATGAAAATAATAATGAGCGTTTGGAGTTTGGAGCTGCAATTTTTTTTCTAAATGGGAAAAGTATGAGAAGGATTTTTGTTTTTCAATTCATAATCTTTATGGTTTTTTCTTCTTCAAATGATGGATGGATCCTTTTCGTGTACTTAAGTTCTCGCCCGCGCGCACACACACACACACACACACACACACACACACACACACACACACACACAAACACACACACACACGTACATGGCCCCTCTCCTCGCTGCCATAACTCTACCTCCACCCTCTCCACTATCTATCCCATCGATACGGCTACACCTCCACCTCCACCGCTCCACAACTCCATTACTAAGCCTGTGATTACCTTCCACACACGATAACCTGCCACACAATTTACTATTACACACACATTTTATTAACTGCGATGACTTTGCACATGTTATATTATTAATAGTTTCCAAGCACATTCTTATCTCGATCCCTTGTTGTATCTCCCCACCCCCCCACCCCCCACCCACACACACACATCCACCCACCCACCCACACACACCCCCACCCCCCACCCACACACACACATCCACCCACCCACCCACCCACCCACCCACCCACCACACACACACACACACACACACCCACACACACACACACACACAACACGATGCTGCAAGACGCACAATTACGTACATATGATAATCTAGTATCTTATAACAGCACGCACGTCCTGCCATTACCAACGCCCCCAGGAACCTGCTGCAAATAACACCTGAAGGCAGTTATTACCCCCTGTTCCTCCCTCCCTTCCCCTCCCCTCCCTTCCCGCCGCCCCGAGATGCTCCGCCTAAGATGCCTTGTGTTATTCCAGCATCTTAAGTTTCCCTGCAGGTCCCGAGGGGGGAGAGGGGAGAAGGGCGGCTCCTGATAAGTACACGATAAAGGTGAGCTTGTGTTCCCTTGCCAGATCATCTTTTTAACAAGCCCGTGGGAGCGCGTCCCCTGTAGCCACACTATTCATCATGTGACTAACTTGTACCTTGTATATCACTACAGATTTTATTTATTAATCGTGTAGTCTCTCTCTATCTCTCTCTCTCTCTCTCTCTCTCTCTCTCTCTCTCTCTCTCTCTCTCTCTCTCTCTCTCTCTCTCTCTCTCTCTCTCTCTCTCTCTCTCTCTCTCTCTCTCTCTCTCTCTCTCTCTCTCTCTCTCTCTCTCTCTCACAACCTGTTGCCTCTACATTGCATCTACCTGCACACACACACACACACACACACACAAAACACACACACACACACACACACACACACACCTTCCCCCCCGCTAGATAAGGCGCGGGACACCACAGCCCACCTGCCGAGGGAGACGCGGCCCCCACCTGTCCCTTTGTTGGGCCCCGGCCGCCGCTATCACACGCCGGAGGTTACCTGTGCACGGGCAAGTAACTCACATTATCCCGGTATCACTGACTGGCGGGGAGGAGAGGGTTATTCTGTGCTGGCAAACGAAAAACTGATAACATACAACAGGAATATACTGCTGACCGCCCTCTTATCCTCCTCCTCCTCCTCCTCCTTTCTAGTGCCATGTTCTCCTTATCCTCCTGCCCTCCTGCCTCTCTCATCCTTCCCTCTTGTTCTTATCCCCTTCCTCCTTCTGAGCCTTGTTCATCTTATCCTACTTCGCCTACAGCTTCTCTCCTCCTTTCTCTTGTTCTTATTATCCTTTCTCTGATCTCACTTCTCTCATCCTTCGCGAGCCCTCCCTGGAGTTCCCTTGATCCGCCCTCCCCTGTGAGTTCTCCCCCGCAGTGTGGCTCCCCTGGGGGCTTTGAACTCGGCAAGACGCAAAAGTTTTCAAGACAACACAGGGTGAATACAAAAAAGCGCACTATTACACCCTCTCATTAAGCGGCGAGGAGGACGCCGACAGTGAAACAAGAACCATCAACATAAACACGAGGCAAGCAATAAAGAATATGAATAATGGTAATCAGAGGCCACTCATGAAAACAGCGACTAATTTTCAGATTGTTTTGTTTTCTTCCATAGCGTGTGGGTTGTAACCTGCGTACAAACTAGAAAGGTGAAAAACAAGACTTCTTTTCCCTCTTCTTCGTTCTCCTATATGATGTGGTGTTTTGTTCCTCCCACATCATTTAAATCATTTTCCAATTAGGAGTGAAACAACAAAAACAACAAAAACATGAATAAATCGACACTTAACTGAACATCAAACACGGTCGGAGGAAAAGACTGACCTGCGCGCGCGTGCACACACACACGTGCACACACACACACACACATATATTGCGGGTACCTCATGAGTTGGCATTTCCTGTCCATACCTAAGAAAATACGGCTGTCTGGACGGGACGGACGGACGGACGGACACACACACACACACACACACACACACACACACACACACACACACACACACACACACACACACACACACACACACACACACACACACACACACACACACCACCTTGATGACATGTAATTCAGCGACTAAAGAAGCAGGTGAGCCAGAGAAGATGAAGAAAGAAGATGATAAAGAAGAAGAAGAGGAGGAGGAGAAGGAGGAAAAAAAAAGACAGGCATTTCCAGGAAGACTGAAGGCACCGCAAGGACCGAGTATGGGTGGGCGTGGGCGTAGCAGCCACCCACGCACGCCCTTACGCCCACCCTCACCCCCTTGACCTCACCTGCAGGAAATTGGGGCTCCTTTTAGTCTCCGGGAAGATGTTGAAAACACCTCGATTTACATATATTTGTTTTACGCATTTTCCTCACACGCGTCCCCCAGAATTTCCTCCAAAACAAATAATCTTCAAAACCCACATTTTACCCTCAAGTTAATGTTTCTGAATAATACGAAGCGAGGCAATTTCAAGTCACTTTTGGAATATTAAAACGTTGTTGTTATACGGTGCAGAAAAATGAGGTGCTATTTTAAGTCATGACTGGAATATGTTAAGCTCCATTTACGCGGGCTAAGTAACGCTTCAGTGGGCTTCAGGGAGCTTCAGCAGGCTTCTTAGGGAGTGTGTGAAGGTAGGCAGGTGTGAGGCAAGTGCGTTCTCCCCGCCTCGTTTTTACCGATTAAGCCTTAGTTATCTTGAGCCTTTTAGAGGTAAATATCCTTATTGGCAACGAAGACTACCAGGGAAAAAGTGCACGGTTCTCTCTCTCTCTCTCTCTCTCTCTCATCATATTCGCAACCACATCACA
Organism: Chionoecetes opilio; assembly: GCA_016584305.1. Lineage (NCBI taxonomy): Eukaryota > Metazoa > Arthropoda > Malacostraca > Decapoda > Majidae > Chionoecetes > Chionoecetes opilio. The sequence continues at coordinate 120,789 of JACEEZ010024160.1, forward strand.
AAATCCACCAGAGAGAGAGAGAGAGAGAGAGAGAGAGAGAGAGAGAGAGAGAGAGAGAGAGAGAGAGAGAGAGAGAGAGAGAGAGAGAGAGCAAGTAGAAAAAGGAATCTAACACACCAGAATAATTAAAAACAGGTACAAGGCGTGGGAGAAAACAATATGCCAGTTATAACAGGTATTTCTGATGCCGTGTCCATATTAAGAGGCCCGCGTCGTGACCGGCCGCGGGGTCGAAGAAAATGCTAAACTAATTCGAGGCTCAAAATCCTTCATCCTCACCCTTTCTAGTGTATTTAGATCGGCCGGCGAGTGTTAAAATCTAGTCACGGTTTATATTGCTGCTCCGGGGATATAATGTGAACCGGTTACAGAATTCATAATAAGGGGATAGTGGAGTATGTGAGGGGATAGTGGTGGGGGTTAGAGAGACTTGGGTAGGGGGTAGGATGGTGTTATAGGAGGGGGAGGCAAAATGAGGGGGGGTAATGGTGGGGTGTTGGAGGTGGGGTTTGGGGAGGCCTCAGGCAAAGCTTAATAACTTTCGTATGTTCGCATTTAATCTTGAAGGCGAGAGCAAGGAACCTTTAGCTCGGTAATGGATTGTTGTGAGTTTCTTTGAGGTTTGATACTCTAGTTATAAACAGGCTTGCTTAACGAAGGAGGAAATTATTAAATGCACAATAAACGTGGACAATTATCACCCAAAAAACAACAACAAAAAAGGCAAAAAAATAATATCAAATTCTATGTGAAATTATGAAGAATTACAACATAAAAAAAAAAAAAAGGTAAAAAAATAAAAAAGATAAAGAAAAGATAAGGCCTTCAGACGAACTGATGAATAAACACAAACACACACACACACACACACACACACACACACACACACACACACACACACACACACACACACACACACATACGTAAATCAAATTATAGACAACGTTATTCAGATCTCCATGGAGGCAACAAAGACAGCAAGGAAAGAAAGAAAGAACAAACAAACGATGGATTACAGCAAGCAAAGACTGAGTAGAGGGAAGAAGGATATGAAAGAGCATATGGAGAGAACAGAAGAGGTAGGGAGGAGGAAAGTCAAGAAAGGAGAGACACAGAGGACTGAAGGAAACGATGGACAAAGGAGAGAAAGAAAGAGAGACAGAGGGAGAAAGATAAACATGGACGAAGGGAAAGACGGAGGGAATATGGGAACACCGGAATAAAGGGGCGAGGAAGTTAAGGTCTTCTGAGAGATAAATTTATATAAAAGTTCTGAAAATTAGTCTTGTTTGTTTTTTAACTCTCTCTCTCTCTCTCTCTCTCTCTCTCTCTCTCTCTCTCTCTCTCTCTCTCTCTCTCTCTCTCTCTCTCTCTCTCTCTCTCTCGTACGCCCTGCATAATGGAGCAGAGGCTTCGGGTCGGTGTCATCAACATGTCATGGCATTCACAATCTGCCTTAGGGATCTGCAAACATCGACATAACCACGCCTGGGGAGGAAGAACAGTCGTTTCCTCCTCCTCCACGTGCACATACCGAAATTCTTCAATAAACCTTCGTAACACCTCTATCCTTTCTTGTGTGACGTACAGTTCATGGTCTTCTTCTTCTTTACTTCTTCATCCTCCTCTACATTCTCCTTTTCGTACTCAAATCTGATTATTCGCCAAGGAACGTGAAGGGGACCCGAGGAACCATCTGAAGACTTTATCAACATCGTCATCGTCGCATTCTATAGTTGTCCTCGTCTTTGTCTTCGTCACTATGCTATGTGTCAGGTACTACGCCGCCGTCACCATCATTACTATCACCACCACTATCAAAGTCTCCTCTACACGACCCCTTTTTTGCATCACCATCATCACCATTACCTTATCTGGGCTGGTCTGTTGGTGGTGATCTGTACGCTTCAGATTTTCATCACCACTTCTATTTCTTTTGTCTTCTTCTGCCTTCCTCACTATACGCCTCCACTTCCACCGTCACATCCACTTTTATTCCCACTTATCCACCATAAACAACACATCCACTTTTTATACCCAGTTCATGCGCCTTCAACTCCACATCCACCTTTATTCCACTCGCATCCACTTTCAAAATCTCTACCACTTTTATTCTAACATCCATCATCATCACATTCGATTTTATTCCCCTCACATCCACATCAACACACCACTCCTATCATTTAATCAACCACTTGCCACTACCTACAATTACCTTCACCTATAAAAAACCACCACTACCATTACCACTACCGCTGCTTCCTTACAAAAAATACAAAAAACTCGGCCGCTTTTGTTTAGCTGTCAGTGTGGGCAAAACTAGTACCTCCTTTATCTTAAATTACACACATATGCGAGGATTTCAATATCAGATAACGCGCCACTAATGGTTTACTTCAGGCTGTTTGGTTCCTTATGTGCCACTAAATCATAGGCGGAACGAGGCATATAAAAAAATAACGCTAACAAAAGAAGGTCGACAAATAAAGGTAAATATAATTCATCATACGAGCCCAAACGAGACGCCACGATCTATCTTCAACTTGTCACAGTCGTTTATAAAAGTCTCCCAACCTGATCCGAAACTTAAATGACTTGCTTCGCCATAATTCGCAGCCTTGAGAGATTCTAGCATCATTTTGTTCGCCCGACACGGATAAACCAGAGCGTTTGTTGTGGCCTTACACGCAGCTTCGATCCCGTCGTTCACAAGTCAGGTCATGAATTAAGGGAATTAAAACCAAAGGGACGAGTGAGAACCAGACAACTTTAGGCCATCAAAGGACCAACAAAAACAAGATAACGGTGAAAACACGTACAGGTGACCGAATCAAAAGGTAAATACAGGTAATAAGAGTTAAGATGTGTCAAGTGACGATAATTTATAGTCATTAGGATAAGCTTAGACAGGGAGGACGAAGCCGCTATATGGCAGAGGGAGAGAAGGCATAGGTGAACGGTAAAACAGGTGGCGCTAAGATGTGAGAGCCTCCTTATCACATACTAGCTCTCTTTCTCCTCCTCCTTAAGAACGAAACAATATAAAAGTGCTACGGTTAAAAATCTGAACCAATGTGTGATATGCGAAAATATGTTGAGATAGAACACTAACGATACAGAGGTGGGTACAGACAGGCTTAGGCATAGAATAAGGAGGAAGAGGAAGGATGAGGCAGAGAAAGAAGGAGGCAGAGAAAGAAGAAGGCAGAGAAAGAAGGAGGCGTTTAATAAGAATGGGCTGATGATTTGCTCTGCACTCTCACACAAACCAGAGCCTGTGAGTATCGTCATTAGCGATGCTACGTTCCTCCTCCTCCTCCTCCTCCTCCTCCTCCTCTTTCTGTGTGGCATCAAGGTGAATCTTCTAAGGATACACTTCAGGCCGCTCTTCACACTCCCGCCTGGCTGCCCCGCTTCTTCCCCTCGCCTCCCCTCCACTCCTGTCCCCTCCCATGAGTCGCAGTGAAAAGCAGACAGAACATCACTACAGAAATACATACCAATTATTCAAAAGCACAGACATAAATGGTAGTAGTTGTAGTAGTAGTAGTTGTTGTAATGGTGGAAGTAGTGGTGGGTGGTGGCACTAGTGGGTGGTGGATGTAGTGATTTCTGCACACCTTTTACCCAGGCAAGTCAAGAGGGCCGACGGACATTCCTCTCGGGACCAGACTACTTATAAAGGATTCGTTGGAGTAAAGATGCGGGAGGAGGATCGGAGAGGGGAAGGGAAGGGGAAGGCGTTGTTTAGCGGGAGATGGAAGGATGCTCAGGGCTCGGGGCTCAGGAGTTGGGGAGTCAGGGAGGGGGTTAAGGAGCCCTGTTTCTCTTGGCGCGTGGCTGTGGTTCCCCCAGGTCCTGCCAGGCTGCTGTGAAGGACCCTGAAGAGCACTGCAGCACCCAGCCTCTGCTCTGCCACAAAGGCTGCAGCCACTCCGCCTCTTGTTGCCTCTACCGGCGCTCCACCGCTTCGCCAGGCACTCCACTAGGCCCTTCACCTTTCCCTCCACCTCCACTTCCACCTCCAGTGCCCCCAGCCGACGTCCTGGTTTTGGCAATGGTGGCGGGAGGTGGCGGCGGAAAAGGTAGATCACAGTAATGACTCTGTGATTGGTGACAAGGATGGTGTTGGTGCCGATGGTGAGAGAGAGAGAGGAGAGAGAGAGGGAGAGAGGAGAGAGAGGAGAGAGAGAGAGAGGAGAGGAGAAGAGAGAGAGAGAGAGAGAGAGAGAGAGAGAGAGAGAGAGAAGAGGAGAAGAGAGAGAGAGAGAGAGAGAGAGAGAGAGAGAGGAGAAGAGAAGAGAAGAGAAGAGAAGAGAAGAGAAGAGGAGAGGAGAGGAGAGGAGAGGAGAGGAGAGGAGAGGAGAGGAGAGGAGAGAGAGAGAGAGAGAGAGAGAGAGAGGAGAGAGAGAGAGAGAGAGAGAGAGAGAGAGAGAGAGAGAGAGAGAGAGAGAGAGAGAGAGAGAATGAACTAAGGGACGCTATGACGTATTAAGCATCCACTGTTTTCCGAGATCACTGGCGATGCGGACGACACTAATCTGTCAGTGTCATTGTGTTATCTAGAGGGCATGTATGTAGCTCTAGCTTGTGGGCGTAGGAGGACGTAGGGAGCAGGGAGTGAGATAAACAGGAATGAGGAAGAGACTTGTGGATGAGGAAGGGTGAAAAGACTGGGTAGCAAGAGGTGGAATGAGGGACGATGGGAGTTTACAAGAGGAGTGTGGGAGAGAGAGGATTGGAGGGATGGGGGTAGGATGAAGACAGGGAGGCAGGGATGGAGGTAGGGTGAAGACAGGGAGGCAGGGATGGATAGGGTGAGGGCCATGGGATAAAAGGGAGGTAGAGTGAGGAAGCAGGGTTGGCACGTGATCTTGCCGTGTGACAGGCGACTCTATTCACTACAGCCGCCATGATCACCACAATGATATCGTACTCGACCACAATAGCCTGTAGCCCGAGGCCACAACCTCTCTCCTGACCTCTCCACCCACTCTCTCTCCACTGCCTCCTGACGCTTCCATTACCTACAGATCGACGTCCCATAGGTGTCTCTTTACCTTAAGGACCGTTCAGCCATTCACCCGCCCTCACCTCTCCCTCCTCCCACGTCTTGCATGGGGTGGCCTGCAAAGGTGACTCCTGCGTCGTGAATACTAATGAGTCAAGGAAGAGACTAACCTGCCCGCTGCTGCCCGACGCTACCCTACAGTCTTTCCCGCCACTCCCACCCGCTACCTACCACTCCTCACCCACACCTCCTCCCTCGCCAGTACCCTACCTCACCCACTCCTCCTCCCTCGCCAGTACCCTACCTCACCCACTCCTCCTCCACCTCCTCTTTCTACTTCATCCACTCCTTTTACACCTCTTCCTCCTCCTACTTCACCTACTCTTCCTACACCTCCTCCTTCACTCAGGTTTGCACACCATTGTACTTCCTTTCGCCAGTCTTAGTCGTCTTAACACCTCGCTTTTCTCCCTTGAAACGTGTGTCTTGGTGCCCGTCGGTGGCCTGCGTCTGACTCAATAATCGCTGCTGTCCGGCGACGGAGAGGCGACCCAGGAACGACGGAGAGGTGAAGAAAGGGTGTGTCTATACTACACTGACAATGACTCTTGGGTGTAAGTCAGATATTCAGTACTCTTCCTGTCCACGTATTGCCACCTTTTTTTTTCTATCCTTTACCGTTCAGCAAAACTACATCGAGTATTTCTCTATTCAAGGCACAGACTGAGTGGCTCTCGGCAAAGTTGCACCCTATGACTCTCCATGCCTTTTCTGCCTGTGTCCACTCATGATACATTGCCTTAATCTACGACTCCATACGACTCCGGTGTCACGACCCTTGACTCCCTCAATGGATGGTCGTCGCCACACGTCTGACCACCACGACCACGGCGTGAAGGGACGTCCTCCAGAGCAACAACACTCACGCTTTGTTCGTATTTGCATCTTAATGGATCAACAGCGAGGCGCCTAGCATAATTTCAAGAGGTAGACGCATCCCTGTGGTTGGCGAGCCTTGCAAAGAACGTTGATTAAGCCAGCCACCAACTTTACCTCTCTCTCTCTCTCTCTCTCCTCTCTCTCTCTCTCTCTCTCTCTCTCTCTCTCTCTCTCTCTCTCTCTCTTTCTCACACAGTCCTATGAGTGGGGTCATTGAGTGCCTATGTTTATCCCATAACCTGGCGGAGCTCTAAGGTTTGTAGGTGCAATTTACGCCGCATGCTAATTGATTTTTTTCGGTCCGAGCAAAAGGTCAATGTCACACGGGGAAATGCTATGCAAATCAATTCGATAAAGGTTTGTTTAACATGACCGTTTTGGTGGCAAGCGTATCCCACTCTTGTGTGTGTGCAGAGGAAAGACCAAAACGGCGAGACACATCTGAATGGGGCCATTTTTATCACTGGCAAGATCTTAATTCCCTGCCAGGCCAGCGTACGGCAGCCACCGGAGTCAGACGCCTCCCCACCACAACCATCACCACTCCCCTATACTATACTATACTCCACTCCACTCCACTCCACTCCACTCCACTCCACTCCACTCCACTCCACTCCACTCCACTCCACTCCACTCCACTCCCATTCCGTCCCTCTATGGTGCCTAAAGTAGCCTCACAACTCACAGAAAGAGGACATTAACACCACATTGAAGGCGGTATATGAGGACAGAATTCAGACGACGCTAAAAGGATTCGTTTAC
>JACEEZ010024160.1:132500-177500 GCA_016584305.1 Chionoecetes opilio
GGACTCGATGGAAAAAAATAATGGAGGAAAAAAAAAGAATGTTTGGGTGAGGTTTGTAGTCAGTGGATTATATTTTTTCCGCTCTTCTCTTGATATAATTGTACGTGTGTGTGTGTGTGTGTGTGTGTGTGTGTGTGTGTGTGTGTGTGTGTGTGTGTGTGTGTGTGTGTGTGTGTGCGTGTGCGTGTGCGTGTGCGTGTGTGTGTGTGTGTGTCTACGGAAATGCACGGTGTGGTGGTGAATATAATGGGGACTTGGACTCTCCCTTTTCCCTCCATCCCTCTCCTTTCCCTCCACATACGTCTCTCTCTCTCTCTCTCTCTCTCTCTCTCCCCTCTCTCTCTCTCTCTCTCTCTCTCTCTCTCTCTCTCTCTCTCTCTTCTCTCTCTCTCTCTCTCTCCTTAGCATGGCCGCTCATAACTGAAGCCAGAAGAGGTGCATTTAAACAACTGATTTTTTACTCTCTCTCTTCTCTCTCTCTCTCTCTCTCTCTTTTCTCTCTCTCTCTCTCTCTCTCTCTCCCCTCTCTCTCTCTCTTTTCCCCTCTCTCTCTCTCTCTCTCTCCTTCTCTCTCTCTCTCTCTCTCTCTCTTGCTTCACAGGAAAAAGGATATCTATTTCTGGTCGAGGATCTGATTTTTTCCAACCTCTTTCCGAGTATCAAATATCCTTCATGGTGTAAGTCGGAAACATCGCGTCGCTGGGAAATGCTTCTGACCCGCGAAGTCTACATCATTTCCTTCTCCTACGGGCTTGTGTAAGGTCCTCCGTCCCTTCCCATAGGAGCAACACGACCTCCTTTGACCTCTCCCAGATACACAACGGCTGGAAAAGGTCACATGAGATTACAAGGCTTAAAGGTTTGTTCGGTATGAAAAAAAGAAAAAGTTTGTAATAGGTTGACGAAGGGAAGGGGGGCGCAAAGGTAGGGAAGGGAGGTGTTGCGTGTGACAGAGGCAGAGAAAAGTTAGAGATTAGATGGTAATGGAAGGAGTTAGAAGGTGAAGGAGATTACGACGTTGTAGGGAAGAGAGGGAGATGGAGGAGAAGAGGTGAGGAGAAGGGGTGAGGGATGAAGAAGGCGAGAGAAGGTATAAGGGTGGGCGGACTAGAATACTGCGAGGGTCATCACTTTTAAACCGTGTTATACGCTTACTCCACTTTCACACACTCCCTTTCATCCACAGCAAAAACGAGAGGTAACGACCTGAACCACCAACTACCACTACCTCCTTCTCTTATTTTTTCTCCTATTCCTCTACCTGTTTCTCTCCACCCACATCCTTCCCTCTACCCTTCTACCCTCAACCACGCACACCAAATAAACCAGTTCCGCGGGGAGAGCACCGGGAGGGAAGAACAGCATTTATCTTACACTGAGACTCAACAGACACAGGACTCCCTCAATGACCCTCGTTCCCCATACGTCGCCGCACCAACTTTGTTCCTCGTCACCCTTCGCTGCCCCTACACAACGACACGTCTACCCAACAAATCCTGCACGCTGAACCCCTCTTGCCTGAGCTCCTGACGCGTTAACGTCCACGGATTAATGGCGGTAAGCGTAAATACGAGTTTCCCCGCCGGATTATGAGTAAAGTCCGATGCAGCAGCAAGCAGACAACCTCCCAAGTTACTGCAGTCGTGGATTTAGCTTAAGGTGATTCATAAAGACTCAGGAGTGATTGAGGCGCCCTGGGAGGTCCCTGCTGACTGGGAGGAACAGTGGCTTAGATTGAATTACCATTACAAAAAAGTCTTCTAACAAAGCTCAGGTCGTTAAAAATGAATGTTTATGAAGCTTAATAACCACAAGGAAAATAAAGCCTGAGTTATGGACAGTGTGTAATGATTATTGGAAAGTGTGTGTGTGTGTGTGTGTGTGTGTGTGTGTGTGTGTGTGTGTGTGTGTGTGTGTGTGTGTGTGTGTGTGGTATTGTGTGGTGTGTGTGTGTGTGTGTGTGTGTGTGTGTGTGTGTGTGTGTGTGTGTGTGTGTGTGTGTGTGTGTGTGTGCGTGATTCATGTGGCATACATCTTTTTTTCGGTTAAAGAATACACAAACGAAATAAACAACAACTCACATACAGCGGTATAGTACAACAACTTTAATTGTGCTACACACACAAAAATCAAACATGCAAGCTAAGACATAAAAAAAACAAAAAAAAAACAGTCCGACACACCATCACAAAAAAAACACAGTATACTGGTTCGATGCCTCGCTGTTAGAATTAATTAAAAACACACACGCCACTTTCGCTTTGGCATTTGGAGATGCAGACTCACAGACTCCCTCCTATATGCAAGGAGGCGGGGAGGGATGAATGGTGGGGGGGGGGAGAGGGGGGAGAGATTGAGAGAGTGGGAGGGTTGAAAGGTAGGGCGAAAATGAGAAGGATGATGAGGACCAGATTGTAATTGAGAGAAGGCGTAGAAAAGACGAAAAGAAAACGAAAATAGAAAGGAAGGTAAAGAGGCTAGACAAGGGAAAGGAGAGGGAGGTGGAAAGAGATGATAGAACAGAGAGCTAAGGTAGAGTGAAGGATGCAAGATGGATGGAATGGAAGGAGGAGGAGGAGGAGGAGGAGGAGGAGGAGGAGGAGGAGGAGGAGGAGGAGGAGGCAGATGAGAAGATGGAAGAAGAGGAGGAGGCGTTCTCGAGGAGATATCTTCAGTCTGATAAGAGTTACTGCTGATTACATATCAGGGCGAGAGTACTGGGGTCGTAAAAACCAACTCCCTCCGATGATGCAGCACTCGCACTAAAGAAGGATATTGGCCCATAATGATAGCATGGAAGGGCGATGGGGAAAAGACGCGCAAAATGTAGACTTCGAACGCAAGACCTGTGACAGTGGCGGCGGTGTGTTGACCTTACTGTTGAGCTTCACACACACACAGTCACACACACACACACATATACACACACACACACACACACACACACACACACACACACACGTCACACATACATAACACACACACACACACACAAACACACACACACAGTCACACACATACGCATTTACACACACACACACACACGTCACACACATACACACACACACGTCACACACACACACACACACACACACACACACACACGTCACACATACATACACACACACACACGTCACACACACGTCACACATACATACACACACACACGCACAGTCACACACATACGCACACGTACAGTCACACACACACACACACACACACACACGACTCAGTTTGGTAATTCAAATATATTGTTCAAACTCCTAAGACTATTAAGGGATAAAGGCGTACGCACGTTAACTTTCCGTCTCCGCCTCGCTGCTGCTTTGCATAAGTAAATAGAAAGCGACGAATACTCCTCCTCCGTTAAGTGGTAAATAATAACCAGAAATGCGGAAACGTTAAAACAAACATTCATTAACACTACATAGAGGTTAAGCAATGTCTATAATGCATCATAGGACATTTATTTTAGTCAGTGGTAGCAGGTAATCAGAGCATGAAGAACCATCAACTCGCTGTGATTAAAGACTCTAGACACCGCAACAATATCTCGCCGCTAGGAATGTTGTCCTTGTGGCAGGTACTACAAGCCCTCGCAGACCCTCATCCCCCGCGCCACATCGCAAAAATACCTCGCGGGCTCATTTATGCAAGAACGCGACACAGATGACCAGAGGCTGTCAGATGGAGACGAGCATACAATGGCAACCTGATGGGAGCGGGTGACAGGATCCTTGGCGCGGCGGGGGAAACAAAGGGCCTCTACCTTACCTAACTTATCGCTTCATGAAGGCATCTGGCGGCAGACCCTTCAACCCCGCCGTCCACAACCATAAATCTAACTTCGAGTCTACACCGTAAGGGATTCTGAACGTGTAAAAAATGAGACTAAGGGAGAAGTGGAAGAAGAGAGAGGAGATAAGACGGAGGAAAGATTGGAAAGGAAGGAGAAAAGGGTGGTCACAAAAGGGGAACTGTCCGTAAAAGGAACGTCTCAACCAACACTCTCCGCTGCCATTTTTGTGAACTCAGGCAATAGAATAAACATTTGCGGACTTCCCAAAGGAGGGCCCCGCCACTGGCTCTCAGCGGGGAGACAAGAGGACGCGCTACTGCTGGGGCGACCTTTCCCATTCCCCGCCCCGCCCGATAGAGACGCAGATAGAGAGGGAGAAAGGGAACACAGTAAAAAAGGGGAGGCCTGCCAGAGAGTGGTTCGCCGCGGGACTCCCTAGGGTGGGCAGCTTGCCAGTGCCGGCGGCCACCAACAAAAGGCTAAGACATGGATATATGGCAGCCTATTATGGCTTTTGTGGCTGACTGTCTCAAGGGCCATCGTTCAAGGCGCCTTATCATGTGGTTTGACTCCTGCCCGCTGCCGCCACCCAACAAAAATTAAAAGAAATGAATGACAACAAACGTACCCTAAAGTGAAGATAAGCTAACCAAATAAACGGGTTCGGAGTTTAACAAGGAAGAAACGTCACCAAGTTGTTGTGTGGTGAAGGCAATAAATTACACCAACAACAGCACGGCAACAAAAAAATTAAAGCTCTCGAATACCGAAGAAAAGTTAAGTGTAAGTGGATGAAGTTAAACTGAAGAATTTCTGTTAAGAGAACGAGATTGCAGGACGACTTAAAGCTATCACGCCGAGTCATCAATCAGAATGAATTGAACAAAAACAAAGATTAAGATTGCGAACCCCAGATTAAGAGAAGGAACATGAAGGTGGAAAAAAAACTGTATCAACAATTCACATTAGCACACACAGCTCGAGTCTACTGATTGCAACTTTGATACATTTCTTAAAAGTACATTAACCTTCATCTTACTACCAAAACCTTCTAGTAGAAAAAGTAGCTGCATGTATATCTATAACCCCAACCCCCTTATGACCTCTATGACCTCTTCTTCCCCATATGACCCTCTCCGTCAGCTTTACTTTGCGAAAACTATATATACATTTTATTTCGTTTACATACTCACGCGTCCTCTCCGCAAGGGATTAAGATCGTACCTGAAGGAAGAGAAAAAAAAGTACATTAGACATGATAGTAACATTTTTCTTATTATTTTCAACCCATTATAATTTCTTTTGTTTTCTTTTTGTTTCAGTAAAAAAAAGAAAAAAAAAAAAAAAAGTAAAGTAAAAAGTTTCAGTAAAAACAATCAAAATTAAAATAAAAAGTGAGATTCCATTTCTTATTCCGTATTTCTTTGCCCTGAAGCAAAACAGAGAAAAAAGAAGCAGAGAAGTAGGAAGAGGAGAACAAACAAGGGAGCTGGGGCAAAACAAAAGCTTCGCACCACTTCTGTATAAAGACTTGAAACGCTACTCATCGCTTGAAAAGGGGGGGGGAGAGAGAGAGAAAGGGGAGGAGAGGAGGGAAGAGGGGAAAGGAGAGGGGGAGAAGGGAGGGGAAAGGGGAGAAGGGGGGAGGAAGGGGAGAGAGAGAAAAAAGAGAGAGGAAAAAATAAAATTTTTAAAAGGGGGAGAGGAAGGGAAAGGGGAAAGGGGGAGAGAGAGAGGGGGAAAAAAGGGGGAAGGAGAGGGAAGGAAAAGGGGGGGGGAAGAAAGAGAAAGAAGGACGAGAGAAAAGAAGAGGAGAGAGAGAGAGGAGAGAGAGAGAGGGGAGAGAAGAGAAAAGGGGGAGAGAGGAGGGAGGGGAGGGGAGGGGAGGAGAGAGTAGAGAGAAAAGAAAAGAAGAAAAATTAAAAATGAGAAAAATAAGAGAAGAGAGAGAGAGAGAAAAGAGAGAGAAGAGAGAGAAAAGGAGAGAGAGAGGGGGAGGGGAGGGGAAAATAAAAGGGGAAAACCAAAAAAAGGCAGAGGCGGGCAGAAGAGGTCCCTAATTTTGGGTTTGGGCGGGTTTGGCGCCCCTCACGTAAAAAAGGGGGGGGTTGAGGGTGCCTCCAACACCTCTTTCCAGCCTGGGCCCTCGGGGAGCACCGCCCCCCCTCCTCACAAGCCACATCAATAAATAAACAAATGAATGAAAATATAACTAGGAATAAAAGGTCAGCCATTAAATGCTCATCTAAATACGTAATGAAAATATAATACATAGATGAGTTCAACGAAAAAAATGTAAAAAAATTTTTAATTACTAAATGGCTAAATTTTAAACCAAAATTTTACATCCCTGGTTTTTTGGATTTTTGGGTTTGAAAATAAAAAAATTAAATGGAGGTTTTTTTTTAACCCCAAACCCCCCCCCCCCCCCCCAAAAAAAATCCCTTCTTTTTTTTTTTCCCCCATTTTTCCCCTTTTTTCTTTTCCCTTTGGGCCCCTCCCCCTCTCCCCCTCCCCTTCTCCCTCTCTTTCCCCCTCTCCCCCTCTCTTTTCTCTCTCCCCCTCTCCCCTCCCCTCCCCCTCTCCTCCCCGTCTCTCCCCTCCCTTTTCTCTCTTTTCTCTCTCTTTTTTAAATTTACACAGCCGGAAAATCCCCCACCACGCCCAGATTAAAAAAAACCCCTCCTTTTTTTCCCACAAAAAATTCCCATAGAAAAGTAAATAACTCAAAAAAAAACCCGGCCGTAAGAACACCATCCCGCGCCTCCTCCACGTCACGCCCTCAAGGCCGAGGCCAAAACTCACATCCACATGCATGATTCCTGAGTATTGACATTACACGAACTCACGAAAGTACACACACACACAAAACACACCAAAAATATGCAAAAACCTGTATTGTGCAAGTGGGGTCCCGCCCTGTTTTTTTTTTTTTTTTGTGTGTGTGTGTGGAGAGAGAGAGAGAGAGAAGGGGGAGAGAGGGGAAGAGAGGGGAGAAGAGAGAGAGAGAGAGAGAGAAGAGAGGAGGAGAAGAGAGAGAAAAAAGGGGAGAGAGAAAAAAGGGGAAGATAGAGGAGAGAGAGAAAAAAAAGAGGAAAAAAAGGGAAAAAAATTACTCTGATAAAAAAAACCCTCCGTACCTTTTTTCTTTTTCACCCCGGGGGTTTTTTGGTTTTTCCCCCCCCTCCTTTCCTGTTCTCTCTTCTCTCTCTCTCTCTCTCTCTTCTCCTCTCTCTCTCCTCTCTCTCTCTTCTCTCTCTCTTTTTCCCCCCCCCCTTTTTTCCCCTTTCTAGGAAAAAATGTAAGAGAGAGAGAAAGAAAAAGGAAAAGGAGAGGAGAGAGAGAAGAGAGAGAGAGAGAGAGGAGAGAAGGGGAGAGAAGAGGGGAGAGGAGAGAGAAAAGGGGAGAGAGAGGGAGAGAGAGAGAGAAAAAAAAAAAAAAAAAATTATATATCGAGAAAGCGAAGACTCCACACTCCCACTTTTTTCAGAAATACAAAGTTTCGGACAAAAAAAAAGGGGGAAAATTTTTTAAAAAAAGGGTTGGATAAGGGGTTTTATTTTTTTCCCCCCCTTTTTTTTCTCCCTCTCTCTCTTCCCCTCTCTCTCTCCTTCCTCCTCTTCCCCTTTTCCTCTCTCTTTTCCCCCTCCTTTTCCCTTCCTTTTTCTCATGTTTTCCCCCCCCCGCCTTTTTTCCTCCCCCCCCCCCCCCTTTTTTATTTGGGTTTTTTTTTTTTTTAAATCAAAAAAACCCCCAAAAAGGGGGTTTGATTTTGGTTTTTTTGGCCGGTTTAAAAGAAAAAAAACAAAAAAACAAAAAGTAACTAGACTTGATAGAATTAAATGTGTGTGTGCGTGTGTGCGTGTGCAGGTGGTGTGCGTGTGCGTGTGCGTGTGCGTGTGTGTGTGTGTGTGTGTGTACTGTGGGGACACAAATGTATGTTTTATTTACTTAACCATGCAATGTTATTATACACTGTGGGTCGTATTTCTATCGTTTTTAGTATCGGGTTTAATTTTTTTATTCATTTGACCATTGTTTAGCCTGGCTTTTAGTAGCTGTCCGCGCGCTCTTCATCACGCCCTTTAAGGCTTAATAATCCATGTAGGTATGTAACACTAACACAGGAACAGAGGTTGGGGGGGAAATAATTGTGCTAATATAATAGTTCCTAACTTACTTTGTTGCATAATACTCATAAAACTTTGTTATTTGGTACAGTTATTACCGGTGATACTTTTATTCCCTTGTTATTATATGCTCACTTTCCTCGTATTATCTGCTAACATGCTATTTATCTCTTACTTTACACACTGATCATCTTATTTCTACCACAAGGTGTAGTGTCTCTCTCTCCCTCTCTCTCTCTCTCTCTCTCTCTCTCTCTCTCTCTCTCTCTCTCTCTCTCTCTCTCTCTCTCTCTCTCTCTCTTCAGCAGTATCATTTTACACCCTAACTTCCCCCTCCCTCCCTGTTGAATGTCATTGCAGGCTAAAGATAGGATCAACACCTCGTGATAAGCTTAGGTAGTGATGTCCATTCCCATAAACATGTTGGTGATACAAGAGCGCGTCAGAGATACACATGTGTGCTATCCAGTCTGTGTGGCGGGAAGGGCGGCTGCAGGTGTAGACGAGGCTAATCAGACACACCTGAGGACGCACGGGCAGCTGTGTAGCCAAAGGTGCTGTCTTTACACGAAAAAAAGTATGTAATTCAGTATATATAGACGACCATTTAAATGTCTAACAGTGAGGTGGAGGTGACTCGGAAATAAAGGAAGAGGTTTTGAGTTATGGGCAATAGGTAACAGAGGCAATAGCTCCACAAAGAGGTCAAGAGAGTAGTCTGTTAACTTTTAGGCTTGTATGAAGAGGAGGACAAGGAGGAGGCAAATATAAAGAAGTTACCGTCAAGAGAAAGGAAGATTAGAGAGAGAGGACGTATGGGATGGTAAGACAGGAGGGTAGGTGACAGGACGACGGTTGTTAAGGGCAGGAGGGTAGGTAACAGAGGCGACAGTAACGGAGACCTGTGGTGATATCAGTGGCAACTACTGAACCATGAGAAAGTGAGAGTCAGTCCGGGTCAGGTCAGGTTGGGTCATCAGCGGGGAGGGCGTGGCGGAGGTAGAGGGCAGTCAGGCGTAACGGAGGGAGGACGGATGGAGGGACTCTGTAGGTGGAAGAGGGTGGAGGGTGGTGGTGGTGTCTGCCTCGCCCTGCTTCTCCTTGCGGCGGTCAGTCAACTCGCAGCTCGTCAGTGAGTCACGGTCACTTTATGCTCCAGTGCGGGCAGCGAGGCGGTGGTTATGGCGGTTATTTATTATTTTAACTCCAGACTTCGTGTTTTTCTTGGCTATGAATAATGTTAGAATACTCCCACATTACACAATTTTCGCTCCACCTGCTTCTCAACAGTGGATAATGGCAAAAAGAGTGGAAGGAAATGCTGTGTGGACTGGTAGGTGGAAGAGAATTACAGGGTGATAGAACTAATAGGGTACTAAAGAATAGCAGGGTCAGGAGGAGGTGGAGGAAGGGGAGGAAAACAAAGTGATTGTAACGCATTATTAAGTCTCAACATTCAAGTGACATTGTCAGATGAGAATAAGTGGAGGCAAAAATCTCGAATAAAAAAAAGTGTGTGTGTGTGTGTTGTGTGTGTGTGTGTGTGTGTGTGTGTGTGTGTGTGTGTGTGTGTGTGTGTGTGTACCTTTTGCCCTTAACCTTGAGACAGCTCCGGGGGTTGGGGGTGAAGGAGGAGGGGGGTAATTGAGAGTGGAGGGGGCCGGGTGGAGGGAGGGTGTAATGGAGCACCCACAACCCGCCTGGAGGTGGAGGCAGCGTGGCGCCGGAGAGACACGCGCGCGCCCGCCCACCCGTGACCACCACCCACACCTTGATCCACTCACCTGCTTACACCCCACCCACCCACCCACCCGCCCTCCTGCCCGCCCACCCCGCCCCAATTCACCTCTTCACCTTTGTCTTGGTCTATGTCATGCCCTATCTCTAACACATACCACACCCTAGGCACGCCCACACCCATGCCACACCCACCACCAGACCCGCAGCACAACACCTCAGTGACCTCACTTGTGCTCCATCTTTCAACTGACTGACTGGACTGACTGACTGGCTAACTGACCTCCCTTGACAGTAATAAAAGACAACAGAGAACATATCACGGCAAAATAAATTGTCAAATATATCTTTCAAGATGAGTTTTATACACGAGACTTGTGCATAAACTTTTATTATATTCTTATTCAACGTCAAGCGGCTTTTATTGATATTTTATAAAGAAAAAGAAAGGAAAGTCGAGTGTTCTCAAGTTAAGTGAACAGCCAGGTCCAGTCCGCAGTCTGTTCACACACACGCACATTACACGGTCAACCGCACACACCTATCCCCCCCCCCCCACCACACACACGCACACACACACACACACGCACCCAACCCTCCTGAAACCCCTCACCCACACCACCAACTTTCAGACTCGAATCTCCACATAACAAAGGCTTACCCCACACACACCACATTTCACCATTTATTTCCCTTAATCAACGGGTTCTGCATTTAGAGTTAGGCGTCAGTAAGCCTATGCAGCGAGGAGGCACAACTCACTATCAGGGAAATAATAAATACCTCATGGGCCTTAAAAAAAAATCTCTTCCTCTAATGTTCTATGGTGTAAAGTGTCCTCTTCAGGTTCCCCGCGGGAGTTTTGTATCCCTGTTTCGTGTAGCGTCAGGAAGAGGAGTACAGAATGATTAAGGATACTGGAAGAGTAGCACAATCTTGGTATAAGTGCGACATTTCATCTACGTAAGAATGGACAGATGAATGTTCGATGACGAAAAGGGTAAATAAGTTGCTACAAGTATGAAAGGAATTGGTTCATTAAACAGCATGACACTGTTAAACACATGACAAAAGTCCTCATACCGACCAGCTGCTCCGTCACCTCCTCCTGCAGCTGCCATGTCAAGAATGCATCGAACGTGGAGTAAGAAAATGTTGCGTAAGGAAGTCAAATGTCAAAGCACGAATTCAGTTCATAAACGTCGTGGTGTTTTAATTTCAGTTGAACTTCACCAAAAACAGAGACTGACCCGGTTTCTTACAAGTAGAAATCGACCGGCCAGGTAAAGGTGCTTCCCATTCACTTCCGTTCCCATTTTTTTTGCTTCATCACCATAATCTATATTTTTTGTCCGTCAGGTGTCTTTTTATGGACTCTTATGGACTTTGAACTTATGGACTCTTATGGACTTATGGACTCTTATGGAGGTTCTTTTTATGGAGCTATATTTGTAAACTATGTGAAGAAATGATGATCGAATGATATTTTTCCAAATTGAATTATTCCTCAGTATGACAGTAACTAATAAGCTATAATTCAATGATCTAAAATTTATTCACATTTCTCAGCAACTCGCGAAAAATACTACAGATGACATTAGCATTCCTCTTACGACCATATGAAACACACCCACACACACAGGCACAGACACAGACACAGACACAGACACACACACACACACACACACAGACACACACACACACACACACACACACACACACACACACACATTCTGCGCTAAAGATTTACGCAGATTAGTCCTTCGTATGACAATGTGTCGGATTCTTGGTCATCAGTAGTTACTGCACACGACAGCGGGTCACATTCCCGCGTCGTCTTCCTTATAAGTGCACGCGACACACTACCAACCAAAAGAAGGTATTGAGGTGGAGTGAAGGGGGCGAGGCAAGCAGGACGAGAGGCGTGCATTGCTCAACACTCCATTCATACACACACACTCACACGCACACACGCACACACACACACACACACACACACACACACACACACACCTGTGCTTCGGTTCTTATCAAAAAGGCGTTGCACTCAAATCAAGCCGAGCATTGTTACCTGTGTTGTGTCGCGTCAGTAAAATATTATCATCACCGGTATAATAATTATCTAACATCTCATTTAAAGACCTATAATAAGCGGTGAAACATAAACGTCACTTTTATCTTCCTAGTCAGTAAATGTTTATGGTCGTCTCGCTTCATAATGATAAAACAGGAGTGTAAATTGCACTGTACTGTACCTGTTCTACTTATATATTCCAAATGTCACTTGTTATGTCGCCTCATACAGATAATCTAAAGGTTGTTAGCATGTTGTCTGCCTGTCAGGTCTACTTTCCTTCTCTTCTGCCCTACATTGCATTTTCCTCCGAACTTTGCTGGTGACGTACGTACCTTTACACAGGAGGATGCCTATACGTCTACTTCACTCTGGGTAACTCAAAACAGAGACTGACCCGCTTTTTTACAGAGAATCGACGAGCGAGGTAAAGGTGCTTCCCATTCACTTCCGTTCCCATTGTTTTTGCTTCATCACCATAATCTATATTTTTCGTCTGTCAGGTGTCTTTTTATGGACTCTTATGGAGGTTTTTTTCTGAAGCTATATTTGTAAACGATGTGTACATGGGTAACTCAACTCTCGCTTGGTAGGAGTGTTTCAGTGCGGTATTGGGCATGTTCATTCCATACCATTTATTTATCAGAGCGTTCTTGCTATATTCTTACATACAGGTGACAAAGTTTAGCCTTGTAAAACACAGGTAGACCAAGTATCACCTGCAAGTGTCTGCTCCTCATCACGTACTAGTTTGCAATGATATCAACTTTCTCGTCCAACTTTTCCTATTCATTGAAAGTTAATAAGCGTGCACCGTAGCTGAACTTGACACATGTAAATTTAGTCAGACTTATACAGGTAATCTACGTCTCATTAGCAAGGTGCCAAGGACATATTAGCTACTTTTCCTGTTACCCATTTCGCTCAGGTGACTTTCAATATGACCTTTAAATCCGCTGCAGATTAATAATTTATCTAGCTCCATAAACATTAGTATACAAGCAGAATTTATAGTAACAGACGGCTATGCATGCGTTGAGTATCATTGGATCCGACATTACAAGGAGTGACTGGGCGCGGGCCATCAGATAATGTCCACTTGCGGCCGAGATCCGTCAGATACGCGGCTCTGTCTGTGCGGATCATTGCTATAAATTCAGTCCCATATGACACTGTGAATGACCTGGCAAAGAGAACCATCTGCGTATCGTTAGAAGAATGTTGTTGTTCTCTCTCTCTCTCTCTCTCTCTCTCTCTCTCTCTCTCTCTCTCTCTCTCTCTCTCTCTCTCTCTCTCTCTCTCTCTCTCTCTCTCTCTCTCTCTCAGCTACTACCACTAAGATCTTTCCGTTATTTCTATCTTCTCGTTACAAGTGTCAGTAAGTACTAGTATTGTGATGGAGGAGGAGGAGGTAGAGGAGGAGGGGGAGGAGGTAGAGGAGGAGGTAGAGGAGGAGGTAGAGGAGGAGGAGGAGGAGGAGGAGGAGGAGGAGGAGGAGGAGGAGGAGGTAGAGGAGGGTGAGGAGGAGACAGGTCTGCTTAAAGGTTGAAAATTGCAAAACAATAACCGCCTCCCCCCACCTCTCTTTCTCTCTCTCTCTCTCTCTCTCTCTTCTTTTTCTCTCTCTCTCTCTCTCTCTCTCTCTCTCTTTTCTCTCTCTCCTCTCTCTCTCTCTCTCTCTCTCTCTCTCTCTCTCTCTCTCTCTCTCTCTCTCTCTCTGCCACCAGGCCACTGCTCCCTAAACTTGTATCACAAAAAAAAACTATGAACCTGTATATCTATTCTAAGAGAGTTAGGTTGGTAGGGCGGAGGGAGTGTGTGTGTCCCTTGAGGATATAGGGAGGGGGCGCAGGGCTGACGGAGGGTGAGTGAAGATGTGGTGGGAAGTGTCAGGAGGTTGGGCAGTGTGTGGTAAAATGCAAAGGTGTGTGTGTGT
This sequence comes from Chionoecetes opilio, assembly GCA_016584305.1. Classification (NCBI taxonomy): domain Eukaryota; kingdom Metazoa; phylum Arthropoda; class Malacostraca; order Decapoda; family Majidae; genus Chionoecetes; species Chionoecetes opilio. The sequence goes on from JACEEZ010024160.1 coordinate 146,177, forward strand.
GTGTGTGTGTGTGTGTGTGTGTGTGTGTATGTGTGTGTGTGTGTGTGTGTGTGTTAAAATCCCCCTTAAATATCTTACACACACACACACACACACACACACCTGGAGACCTACCGCCCTACACGTCTCCGAGTTCTCCATATTTTCCTCTGGCTAGACACAAGGAGATAAAAACCCCTGTAAATCCTGACGGAAGAGAGAGAAGGAGACAAGGGAAGGGAGGAAAGGAACTGGGGAGGATAGGGGGAAAGCGAATAAGAGGGGAGGGAGAGGGGAAAAGAGAGGGAAGGAGAGTATAGTAAGATTTGCATGGTCTCTCCTCCTTGCTCTTGCTCCTCCTCCCCACTCCCTCTGTTTGGGTCTCCTGGCACTGGTGACCGTCGTGCGTCTCCCCCCCTTCAACCACTACCACAACACACACACACACAGCTTAAGTGATGACTCAGCTTGGCGGCGTTGCAACTGTGAGTGAATGTGTGCGTGTGTGCGTGTGTGTGTGTGTGTGTGTGTGTGTGTGTGTGTGTGGTTTGTGTGTGTGGTGTGTGTGTGTGTGTGTGTTGTGTGTGGTGTGTTGTGTGTGTGTGTGTGTGTGTGTGTGTGGTGTGTGTGTGTGTGTGTGTGCGCGCGTGCGTGCCGCGGGGGAACAGTTGCTTCTTGGGGCTTAGTGAAAGAAAACGTAAACATCGTCAACGTAACGGGTGAGGCGAGTGTGTGGATATCGCAGAACTGGACATTGCAGAGGAGGAGGAGGAGGAGGAGGAGGAGGAGGAGGAGACCGGTTACTGGATCACGGGCCTGGACGCTGTGTGGGCCGTGAGGGAGTCACTGCAGGAATACTAATGCCTCGCCACACCACACTCACCACAGCCTACACGTACCCCCTCCCCACCTCCCCAATCCCCGCACGTTCATATCCCCCCCCCCCCCTCACCAAAGATATCCCTCGCACCACCATCAATAACCTTAACAATATTCTATGCATTACAATGACGGCGCGTCTCTCTGACAGACTAAACTAACATGCCCCCCAGAGTGTCGGGGCCCCGCGCTGGGTGGGCCGCGGGGGCAGGCTGGCTTCGATTGACATACACCCCCAGAGTCGAGGTGCCCCGCCGGTAGCTACAACAGACGATGAGGGACGAGGGGCACAACGCAACGCAGCCCCGGCGAGTTATGGACAACACGGTAAGGAAGACGCCATGGGGAGTCGAACCCGTGCCTAAGATCACCTCCACAACGTGTGTGCATGAGGCCAAGGACCCCTCATAACCACCACCACCACACGACAAAAGACACGACCAGATAAACATAAAGCCAAAAACTTAATCACCGCCACGTGAACAAAGAAAACGAGGAAAAATACTTAGTCAAACAAGAGAGCGCTCCGAACCGGACGGACAAGTGACCAGGAGGGAAAATTGCGACACGGAAAAACAATCACCGCGTCAGGTCACCGGAGTGCAAAGTAGCGGGCGGCGCGGCGCTGCTTCCAGGAGACGAGGCCCCTGTGTCCTCGTCCCTCACACGTGCACGCTACACCTGTTCGGGAGGAGGCTGGGGGAGGGGGCTGGGGAGGAGGCTGGGGGAGGTGGGTGGGGGGGTGGGGGGGGGGGAGGAGGCTGGGGGAGGGGGCTGGGGAGGGGGCTGGGGAGGAGTGGCTGGGGAGGGCTGGGGGAGGGGTGGGGGAAAGGGGGGTGGGGAGGGGTTGTCGGGCCAGGGGGGGGAAGAGGGAAAAGACTTTGGGGAGGTTGAAGGGGTGTTTAAAGGGGATAATGGGTTAGGGGGGGTGAAGGGGTTAATGGTGGGAAATTTGGGTGGGGTGGGTAGTGGTTAAGGGGGTAGCAAGGGGTTGTTGGAAGGGAGGGGTGTAATGGTGAGAATTGTGAGGTGGGTAAACGGTTTAAGGGGGTAGCAAGGGTTTGGGGAAGGGGTGTAATGGGTGAGAAATTTGGGTGAGGGTGGTTTGTAGCGGTTTAAGGGGGTTTGCAAGGGGTTGTGGAAGGGGTAAAGGGTGAGAATGGATGGAGGGGTGTAGCGGTTAAGGGGGGTAGCAAGGGGTTTGTGGAAGGGGTGTAATGGGTGAGAATTGGATTGGGGGTGGTGTAGTGGTGTAAGGGGGGTAGCAAGGGGTTTCGGAAAAGCGTGGCCCCAGAAAACACCGAACACCTCTGCTTCATCACCTCACGTCGTCAATTAACTCACGTGCGCCTCAACACTCGCCTGCATAACGGGAAGACTATAAAATGACGCGAATAACTGACCTCGTTTAAAATGGCGTTCCTGTTCAGTAAAAAAAAATAAAAGAAAAAAAACCTAACGGATGGTGATGACTACGACGCCGAGGAACCGTGGCTCACGTAGGAGGAGAGGAGGAGGAGGAGGAGGAGGAGGAGGAGGAGGAGGAGGAAAAAGCCTGAAGACATGACTCCGTTTTTCTATAGTTTGACTCAACATTCGGGCCTAAAAACCGTATTTCACCGTTATTTGAATTCGTTCACTTTATAAGTAATCACAATAATAGTGTTGAAATAATCAATAGCATTAAATAATAGACAACAATAATAATACTGCTAATGAAAATGTCGATAATAATGATAATAATTTAAAAATAATAATGACAATATATATATAGAAATATAAATAATAATAATAAAACAAGCCGGCTTTCACAATACAGTTTCACTTGACTAAATTCTGTCATAAAACAATGAACAAAAATAAGAAGTGAAGAAAATTACATCAAACAAATGGCTTTTCTCTTTCAGATTTATTTGCATTAACTTGCCTCTTGATGTCTGTCAGTATTTAGAGTGGCTGACACCCTCTCGCTCAGACCGCACAGAGGCTCCCGTCAGCACGCAGCACCCTGACGTCAGCACCACAACCTCACACCTCCAGCTGCACAACCCTCCAAACAGCATCACTCAGCACTTCTCTCGCCACACAACGCACTCCTTCCCATAGAGGTAGAATAAATTTTCCTAACTCCATGCTCCTTCCACCTTCCTTATCGTTTCCTATCTCAACATCACCTCCTTTCGGTCTCCTTACATACCCTTTAGTCTTTCTTCAACTCCTTCCTTTTCTTTCCTCTTCCTAAAAAAAACCATTTATTCCAACTCCTCCTCGGTTCCTTCTCTTACACGCTTCTTTACTCCTTATTCTACCTCCTTTCGATTCCTTTCCCCCAAGTAAATACAACGAGGTGAGGCGACATACAAACACTGTTGGTAGACATTCTTTTGTTTTCCTGTTTTTAGTTCAAGCGGCGTACCAATGAAAAAAAAAAGTGCAAATAAAAAGTGCATGAGAGGCAATAACGTCCCGGCCACGATACGAAGTTTTCGAAAGGGCGGGATTCTTTGTCTGTCAATGTCCAAAAAGTCCTCCTCGGTTGTCGTGTCGTCTTCGTCGGGTTTGTCGTTTTTTTTCTGTCCACGTCTGTGATTTTCCGTGTGAGTTTCCCAAATAAAAGAACGAAGAATAAGAATGAGAAAAAAACGAGAGAGAGAGAGAGAAGAGGGGAGAAGAGAAGAAGGAAGAGGAAGAGAGAGAAGAGAGAAGAGAGAGAAGAGGGGGGAGAAGAGAGAGGTGGGGGGGAGGGGGAGAGAGAGAGAGAGAGGAGGAGGAGAGAAAAGGAGGGGGAGGGGGGGGAGAGAGAGAGAAAAGAGAGAGAGATGAGAGAGAGAGAGGAGAGAGGAGAAAGGGGGGGAGGAGAGAGGAGAGAAGAGAGAGAATGACCTTCCATACTCACGCCCCTATACAGTGCCTTCGTGTCTCCCTCTAAGTGACCTGTCGTGACCTCTAACCTTGGTATTCCTCATTTCGTCAGACGTTTCCTCCTTTCCTCCTTTCTCTCTTCGTCCCCTCACCCCTAACATCCTAATATTCCCTCCCTCATCTCATCCTGTCAAAGTTGTTACCTCTCCCTCCTCTCTCCTCCCCTCCACTATCAAGCTCACCTCCCCATCCTCCTCCAACCTCTCTTCTTCTCATCTCCTCCCCTCCACTATCAAGCCAACCTCCCCATCCTCCTCTAACCTCTCATCTCCTCATCCCTTTCTGAGCTTTTCCTCTTTTCCTTTCCCTCTTATGTGTATTTTCCTTCCCGTTTATGAGCTGTCTCCTCTTTCCTATTTTCCTTTTCCTCTCTTTCCCGGGTCGGTCCCCTGAGAAGTGAAGAAGACTCAGCTTACCTGCGTGGAGGTGAGGGTCGCGGCTTCAGATGTGGCGCCCCTACATGGTTGCGTGGAGGTCACCAGAGGTTTTAGGGGAGAGTGGTGAGGTGGGAAAAGGTCGAGGTGTTTATGTACACGATGTATCATCTTCACAACGCGGAAATGTGGCAAGATAAAATGGAATCTGTTGAGTTCTGACTTTTTCTTTCTTATTCGTGTCGTTTATGCACGCTAAAGATTGTGGTGTGAATGTGGGCTTTGATATATAAGTACACCCCCCCCCCCCCCCCACACACACACACTCTCACACACACACACACTCCCATCTATCTTCCTTACATCAATTCCTTCTCCTTCTATTCTTTTATCACCCCTAACAACCACCCTTTCCTTTCTCTAGCCTCCCCTACCTATCTACCCCTAAAGTCGTGGGTAGGGAGGCGGCTAACGACATGATTGGCAGCGGTGGTTGTGGCTCTCAAAGGTCTCTGATGAGCCACCTAAGGGAGACACAGAGGATGTCAGCCACTTTTTTTTCGCCTCCGTCACCGAGGAAAAGAAAAGAGAGAGAGAGAGAGAGAGAGAGAGAGAGAGAGAGAGAGAGAGAGAGAGAGAGAGAGAGAGAGAGAGAGAGAGAGAGAGAGAGAGAGAGAGAGAGAGAGAGAGAGAGAGGAGAGAGAGAGAGAGAGAGAGAGAGAGAAAGGATGGTTGGAGAAAGAGGAAAATTGGGGTGAGGGAATAGAGAAAATAGAGGGTAAAGAAGGAGTTGAGAAGAAGGGCAAAAAGGGAGAAGGAAAAAGAGGATTATGGAGAAGAATAAAGATAGATAGGAAGAAAGAGGAGGATAGAAACGTACACAAAATATCTGTTCTTTGTTGTGTCCTGTTTCCTGTCTGTTCTTCACGTGTTTAGTCTTACATAACTTTCCTCAATCTCGTGAGTAAAAGAAATACAAAAAAAAAACACGAATGCAAAAAACTTCACCTTAAAGTACAATGAATTTTATTGAATAACAACAAAAAACTCATTGAAGGCGGAATGAAGAATAGCATAAATCGGGTGACATTTTTAAATCTTTTTGTTCATTCCTCATAATTCATCTTCTTTTCTGACTAAAAGATTACGATGCAGCGTAAGACCACCGCGTGACAGAGCCTATTTCACCCCTTCCTTCTCTCTCTCTCTCTCTCTCTCTCTCTCTCTCTCTCTCTCTCTCTCTCTCTCTCTCTCTCTCTCTCTCTCTCTCTCTCTCTCTCTCTCGCTCATCTGTCAGAGTGAAGGTGAAGGGAGGTCCTCATCGCTCACAATTTATTGCCACTAATGCCTCAGGACCACAATACGGCCGCGACACACCGTCAATGGGGCCCCGTGGCTGCCTGACGATGTACTTAACGCCCTGCCGCCCCTGCCACACACGCCCAGCCGCCCGTCAACCCCTGCCACACACGCCCTACCACCCCTCACCCCCTGCCGCCCCTCACCCCCTGCCACACACGCCCTGCCACCCCTCACCCCTGCCGCCCGTCAACCCCTGCCACACACGCCCTGCCGCCCCTCACCCCCTGCCACACACGCCCTGCCGCCCGTCAACCCCTGCCACACACGCCCTGCCGCCCCTCACCCCCTGCCACACACGCCCTGCCGCCCCTGCCACACAGCCCACCAGTGTTGCGTAAGGTCGTGTGGTTCCTTGCGTGTTGCGTGATTCTCAAACATTTTTCCTACATTTCAAAGCTTATAGATGAGCTTAATTAATGTCTTGTTGTTGTGCTTCGTTTCTAACATTTAAAGAGAGAGAGAGAGAGAGAGAGAGAGAGAGAGAGAGAGAGAGAGAGAGAGAGAGAGAGAGAGAGAGAGAGAGAGGGGGGAGGAAAACCATCAGAAATCTATCATAACAAACATGGCGGTAAAGGTTTTCGTGATGGGGACGTCCGCGAGTCTTCCTTCCCACGTCTGTTTAACTTGTAGCGCGATATCGGACGACCTGCCCCGCCCCGCCCCGTCCCGCACTGACCCCCCACCCCTACCCTGCTCCGCCCCGATGCCTGTCCTCACCCCCTACAGCGACTATTACGCCCAAAACAAATAAAATAATACACATTTTTTCCTCTTCCACCTCTCCTCCTCCTCCTCTTATCAACCTCTCTATGCCAAAAACTCCATCACTTCTCTGCTTCACCACCACCACCACCATCATCACCAGCATCACCACCATCATCTCCAGCACCACCATCAGCCTATTCACGTTTAGGCCTACAAGGAACAGTTCTGACGTTACTGATGCGGAGAGGGTGGTGGTGGTGGTGGTGGTGGTGGTAACGTTGAAATAACCTAGTTTGATGAGGGTCACAGAGGATGAAGTTGTAGAAGAGAGAGAGAGAGAGAGAGAGGAGAGAGAGAGAGAGAGAGAGAGAGAGAGAGAGAGAGAGAGAGAGAGAGAGAGATCTTTGTTACATATTCTTAGCGAAAATACTATGGCATTAGCTTCCTCACTTCGCCTCAAACTCACATTCTTCACCTTCTAAGCGGCACAATGGCCTCCGTTCACTACGCATTAACACACATTTTGTTCACACTCTGACGTCTGAAGAGGCAATAGGGAGCATTTTACCCTTATTTGAGTTCTTAGCTTCTTCGAGTGTGATATACATAAAAATAGGAGGAATAGGAACCTTACAGTTAATAGATCCTCAGGGAAGAACAAGTTACGTGTGTACTAACTATATTATCGCTCTTCCTTATCCTTAATCTATCCTCTAGACACCTTACATGTATTTCTCACCTCATACTTTCCTTATATTTAACATGGTTTTTTTTACCTCGTCACACTTTATCTTCTCACTTACTTGCTTTATTTAATTTTTTATTGTCTTATACCCTCCATTTTCCACCTACCACCTAACCTAACCTAACCTATCACTAATATTCATCCACCTCATTCAGTCTATCTTCCACCTACCACTGTACCCACTTACATCATCCCTCCTCACACCCTTCACCTTCCACCCACTACGTACTTAACTCGCACCTCACACATCGTTCCCACCTCCCTCACACCTCACGCTTCGTCACACGTCAAGGCCCCGGATATAAGATAAGCATTCAGGCCTCCATAAGGCAAGGCGTCACACCTTGAAGAGCTGTACACCGCCACCTTAAAGAGACAAGGAGGAAGACACCATGATGTTTGTGTCCGACTGACCACTCCACCACAACACCTTCACTACTTCCACCAGAACATAACCCTTCCACTACCCTCCACCACAAGACGTCCCCAACCTCCACTCCCACCACAACACAACCCTTCCCCAACCTCATTCACCACAAGACCTACGCAACCTCCACTACCATCACAACACAACACCTTCCCCTACCTCCTCCACGTCCATTACCTCCTCCACCTCCACATACTTCCTGGATACAAGCAAATGGGGATTGATGTGGAGGAGAAAGGAAGGGCGCTGGAGGGAAGGGAGGAATGGAGGGAGAGGAAAGGAGTGGATCCTCTTGTAGCGAATGAATGGAAGGCATTTAATGAGTCGTCCTCGTGATTCATGGGCTCATCCGCTTCCCCCCTCCTCCTCCTCCTCCTCCTCCTCCTCCTCCTCCTCCTCCCCTCCTCCTCCTCCTCCTCACTCCTCCTCCTCCTCCTCCTCCTCCTCCTCCTCCTCCTCCTCCTCCTCCTGCCCGTCAGGATGGCAAGGTTGGTAGAGACGTGAGTTCCCAATGTGCAGCGTCCCTGTGCATTCGGTCAGCGGTTCGAGTCCGCCTAGTTCATGCTGACGTGGCGGCGCTTTGTATAGTTAATAACCTTGTAGTTGGTACTTACAAAGTGTCTAGATAGGATGAAAATCTTATCTCTTATCTCTTATCTTCCTCCTCCTCCTCCTCCTCCTCCATTAGTCCCTCTCGCCCTCCTCCTCCTCCTCCTCCTTCTCCTCCATTAGTCCCTCATGATGTCTTGAGACCCTCCTCCCAGCAACTGTTCTTTCTTCCTCAACACCCAACACCGCCGCACTTTGTTTACATCTTCGTATATAAAAAATTACCCACACCTTTAACACTTTGCCTACCAAGTTACCACTGTCTCATCTCACCCACCAACTACCACTCCTCCAGTAGACCCTGACCCTCTATCACCCTCCCTGACCCTTCCCCCACACCCTCCCTTCCCCACGACACCCGCTGGAGTGATAATGGACACTTTTAACACCCCCACCAATAAGCTGTGTTGCGGCATACAACCTCACACTCACCTATGATGGATTTCTTACTACTTGAGATGATACGTTACCCAGGTGTGGTTCTTCCTCCCCTCTTTAGGCTTGTGTGGTCGTGGGTTAGGTTGGGGTGTGGTGGGGGTGATGCATACGTGAGGGAATGGGTGGAAGGGTGTGGCAGGGTTGTAGTGGGGGTGTTGTGGGGGGGGAGCGAGTGACAAAGATCTAAAGCCTTTGGTATTGAGTGGATTGGTGCAGTGCTGGCTCTCTCTCTCTCTCTCTCTCTTCTCTCTCTTCTCTCTCTTCTCTCTCTTCTCTCTCTTCTCTCTCTTCTCTCTCTTCTCTCTCTTCTCTTCTCTCTCTTCTCTCTCTTCTCTCTCTCTCTCTCCTCTCTCTCTCTCTCTCTCGTGTGTGAGGCAAGAGCGAAAGGTGAGATATATGGGTGGCAGGCGGTGTTAGTGAGCGGAAAGGGCAATGTGTTCTTTTAAGCTCATTTCAAGGGTGAGAGAATAAAGAAAAAAATATCGAAAAAAATTAATTTGTGAGAATGGTAACAGAAGAACAAAATAGATAAAAAAAAAGAAAAAAAAAGGAAGTGAAAAAGGATTACTTCTGTTTGGTCAGTTGAGTTTTCCGTGACAACTACGAACATTTACTTCAGTATTTTTTGATGCTGTTACTTTTCTTTGTCCTTTTCTTGACCTTGCAAAAACGCACGCACACACACATACACCCACCTGTCGAGTAAATTAATTCTCTCTAACACAATGACTCTTCCAAACAGTGAGACAACACGTGACCAGACATACTGAACGAGGGAGGCAGAGTGTGACGCCGAGGAGGAGGAGGAGGAGGAGGAGGAGGAGGAGGAGGAGGAGGAGGAGGAGGAGGAGGAGGAGGAGGAGGAGGAGGAGGAGGATATTACAAAGACCCTAGAGTAAGTGTTCAAAATTACCCCTTTGGAATTTAATAAAAAATACGAACGACTTGTTTATCTTCTCATGTAAACGTAATTTCAAGACATTTATATTCTAATGAGAGAGAGAGAGAGAGACAGAGACAGAGACAGAGACAGAGAGAGAGAGAGAGAGAGAGAGAGAGAGAGAGAGAGAGAGAGGAGAGAAGAGAGAGAGAGAGAGAGAGAGAGAGGAGAGAGAAAACAGGTGACCGCCGTGAGCTGTTTACCGCAAGTCACTTTCAAAAGAGATTGAGAAATAGGATAATCTTGGGTCGAGTTATCTTCAGCACGTTGACTCTCTTTTTCTTTCCCTTCCCCCTTTCTCTCCCTTCTCTCTTCTTCCCTCCCTTCCCTTCCCTTCCTTTCCTTCCCTTGTTCCAGTATCCCATTCCATTTACAATTCAGACTTTTTTCTCCCCATTCCCTCCTATCTTCGTCCTCTCTTATCTTTATGTTCTATCCTCCTCTACTCTATATTGCGTTCCTAAATTCCCTTCCTCTCCAATCTGTCTCCCTTTTCCATCCTTTCTCTTCTTCCAGTTTCCCTCGTGCTGCCTCTCTCCCTTCCCTCTCTTCTAAAAGCCCAGAGAGGGGAAAGCGAGGATGTGATGTGGAAAACTAAGCGACAGACAGAGAGAGAGAGAGAGAGAGAGAGAGAGAGAGAGAGAGAGAGAGAGAGAGAGAGAGAGAGAGAGAGAACTAGTGCTACACTTTATTGCATTAGAGTGGAGTTCCCAGGGCAGTGTATGGAATAGGCCTAAACTTCCTTATAGATGGTCCATCTGGTACCTCTTCACACACACACACACACACACACACACACACACACACACACACACACACACACACACACACATGGGAACTCCGTAGTGTAAGGGTTAGCACGCTGGGCTCACAACCGAGAAGTCCCGGGTTCGATCCCCGGGCGGAGCGAAGATAGACGGGCGGTCTTCTTAAAACCCGAGCCCCTGTCCAACCAGCAGTGAATGGGTACCGGGTGTTAGCCGGGGTTTGTGACCCCCCTCCCGGGGTGGTGGCTTCGGCCAACACTAAAAAAAAGATGAACGAGAAAAATAAATGTTGATATGGAGACGGGGCCGTACGAGCGTTGCTCAGGCCCTGTAAAATACAACTAGATGAATACACACACACACACACACACACACACACACACACACACACACACACACACACACACACACACACCGTAGGGTACTCCGTAGTGTAGTGGTAGCACGATCGGTTCACAACCGAGAAATCCCCGGGAACTTTTGAGTGCCAACATTTTTTGAGTGTCAAAAAATTTTCAGTGCCAAAAAATGTTGTCCCCCAAAAAATTATAAAATATTTTAGTGCCTAAATTTTTTGAGTGCCAAATCTTTTTGAGTGCCAACAAATGTTAAGTGCCAAAAAAATTGAGTGCCAAAAATGTTAGAGTGGCAATTTTTTTAAAGATGAATACACACACACACTGCTCCTCCTACGCTCCCTTCCACTCGTCCACATCCCTACCTCACTACCAAACCCTCCCAAATCACCCCTCGATTACACCCCCCACACACTCCTCCCTTCTACCTCTACACACCCCTCTTTTCCCCTCGCCCACTCCTCTACTCCATCCTCCTCCCACTCATACACATTTGTCCCATCTCCCATACAAACTTAGTAAACTTTCCCAAGAGTGTTCAAGACTGAAAGTATATGAGAGGAGGAGGAGGAGGAGGAGGAGGAGGAGGAGGAGGAGGAGGAGGAGGAGAAGGAGGGAGGAGGAGGAGGAGGAGAGGAGGAGGAGGAGGAGGAGGAAGGAAAGATTCATAAAAGCAGATGGAGGGAAAATAAAACAAGACGGAGAAGCAGGAGTGGATGAAAAGGAATGACAAAAGAAGAGGAAACAAGTGGAGACATCGAAATAGGTAATGGAAAGAAGGAAAAGGCAGTACAAGATATTGAAGAAAGGGTGGAAAGAAAGAAATATAGAGAAAGAAAGAAGGAAAGAAGGAAGAAAGAAAGGAAGCAAGCCAGAAGACGTAGAAAAATAAGGAAAACTCATGAAAACTGGAGCACGAACGGAGGAGAGAGAGAGAGAGAGATGAGAGAGAGAGAGATGAGAGAGAGAGAGAGCGAGAGAGAGGAGAGAGAGAGAGAGGAGAGAGAGAGAGAGAGAGAGAGAGAGAGAGGAGGTAGGACCCCCATGGAGCCGAGAGTTGAGAGAGAGAGGACGAGGGGAGAGGACTTGCCTGGACTCTGGAGTTAGAAGAATGGCAGACTCGACATTTACCGTGCCCAAATCCAGGAACCGAGAATGCAACGGACGAGAGAGAGAGCGGGAGGACGAAGACAAAGATTTTTGTAGCCTCAAGACACGAGAGAGAGAGAAGTGGTAGAAAGGCAACGAGAGCAAGGAGCCCATTGGAGACCGAGAGAGAGGAGAGGACGTATGCATATATGGTATTACGTCCTGATACCTCACTTCCTCCCCCCCCCTCCCCGTCTCCCTTGCACTTTCGCGTTCCTTGACATCTCCTTGTCCTACACTCCTCCTCCTTTCGGATCTAAACCTTGCCTCCCTCCTCTATCCTATCCTCACCTCGCTCCTCCTCCTTCCCGCCCACTCTCACTTCTCTTCCTCCTCCTCCTCTCTCCCTCCTCCTCCGTCCCTCCAATACCTTAACTCTCCCCTCCCCCTCCTCCCTCCTCCTCCATCCTTCTCTCCGTCTCCTTCCTCTCCTCCTTGTATCCTCTCCTATACCTCCTCCTTCCTCCTCCTTGTTCCTTCTCCTCCCTCCTCCTCTTCTCCCTTCTATCCTCCTCCTCCTCCTCCTCCTTTGAAGCCTTAGGTCGCGGCTGCTGAACGAAATAAGTAAATTGATGCTTTAAGTGGAGGCTTCCTGAGGGCTTCACCCCGTGTGACGTCACAATGTTACCAACTCCTGAAGGGGGTGAGGGAAAGGGTGAGGGGAAGGGTGAGGGGAAGGGTGAGGGGAGGGAGAGGCAAGGACTGAACCCTTTCTATTGACCTCAGGCTGCTCTCTCCTACCCTGACTCCATAGACGCAATTTCTTTTTTTTTTTTGCTTTTTAAATAGATTTGCTTGGTTTTGTGAATAGTTATCATAATCATTATCATAACAATAATTATAATAAAAATAATAATCATGATCATAACAATCATTACAATTTCTATTTTTATTAGACGTTGTGACTATTAATTAACATAAAAGGTCATGGTATTGTTTACATTTCTGATCTATTGATGTGATGCAGCAGCAGAGGTAAGAGGAGGAGGAGGAGGAGGAGGAGGAGGAGGAGGAGGAGGAGGAGGAGGAGGAGGAGGAGGAGGAGGAAGAAGAAAAGGAGGAAAAGGCGATGAAGGAGACGGCTGAGCTTTTCATTATTCATTGGAGTTAGGAAAGAGTTCCGCTTAACAGGATCAAAATCGACGCTACGTGTGAAAAGAACAAACGAACTAATTTCCTTTACAACACCTCCCTTCGACTTCCTGCAGCCACCCATTAGGCCTCACCTCCCCTCCCTCCCCTCCCCAACCCTGCCATCCCTCCACAACCCCACTAACCCCCAAATTCTCTGGTTCCTCACGTTCCCTTCCACCCATTTCACTTCCAGTCCCATCTCCCCCTCCACACCAACTTCCACACCCTCATCCACTCCAACGAAAACTTAATCACCCAGGATACAGTTCTTCCACAGGTCACTCCACACACCTCATACCTGTCCCTTCCCACTCCACCCACTCAACCCACCCCTTCCTTTGACATACACCCCATCACCTCATCACCTCACCCGCCCCTCACCAGCCAGCGCCACAGCCAAGCGTCACCTCCGTTACTCCCTCCGCGGTGACGTCTAGTGTGATGGGGAGACGGTCAAGCGGTCACGATGGGGGAATGAGGCGATGGCGGTGACTGGCAGTGGCGATTGGGGGGGGGGGGGGGGGAGAGAGAGAGAGAGAGAGAGAGAGAGAGAGAGAGAGAGGAGAGAGAGAGAGAGAGAGAGAGAGAGAGAGAGAGAGAGAGAGAGAGAGAGAGAGAGTAGTAGCAGTAGTTGTAGTAGTAGTAATGTGGTAGTGGTAGTAGCAATTAACAGAAGTAGGAATAGTACCAACAGTCGATGTATTAATAGAAGTAACAAGAGTAGCAGAGTAACGACAGTAGTAGTAGTAGTAGTAGTAGTAGTAGTAGTAGTAGTAGTAGTAGTATAGTAGTAGTAGTAGTAGTAGTAGTAGTCAAGGTGGAGGGGTTGGTAAAGAGGAAAATTCAAGGTTATTTTGTGCCTCGTTCACCCAGTAGCCTCAGCGTGGCCCCCAACACCATGTGGTCAGCAGTACCGTTTGTGACCCGAAGCCCCAGACCCCCTTCCGCCCCCCCCCCCCAACCACACACACACAGAGGTAGACCCTTCGTTACTACTTCCTTCCCCCTCTCAATTAAAGGAGGAGGAGGGAGAGGAGGCAAGGGAGGAGGTGGAGAGGTCTGTAATTGATATGAAACTTTCCGTACACAACAACTCGGAGAGGTTCAGATTACTTAGCAACCAACGTACAAGAGGAGGAGGAGGACGACGAGTATTGAAAGGGAGAGAAAGACGATGCAAACGAATAGGAGAAAAGTAACAGAGGGATAGAAAGACGAAGCAAATTAATAGAAGAGTAACAAAGGGAGAGAAAGACGAAGCAAGCGAATAGGAAAAGAGTAAAAGAAGGAGAGAAAGACGAAGCAAACGAATAGGAGAAAAGTAACACAAAGTAACGAAGACTGTACAAGGAGATAAACTTAACGAAAATAAGTTCATAAAAGTTAAAGAATGAGAGCAGGGAAAGTAGACAGAAAAACACTTGTACTCACCTGTCCCCCAAACACCTGTCTCGCCTTATACACTCAAGACACATACCTGTAAGGAGAAAGATACACTTGATTAATAAATGATAACACTAATGATAATAATAATGAACGTAATATCTATGTACCATCTTACCTGCATAAAGTACATCAAAAATCAAGGATATTCAGGTATCACAAGGTCCTGGAAAAAATACTATAAGCTTTTTATGATAGGCAATTTTTGAAAGGCTTACAGGCTATGATAACAAACATATAACTATACAAGTAAATGTACAGATGATTGACAAACGTGATACCTGGAAGTGAGATAATAATGAAGAATACAGAGAGAGAGAGAGAGAGAGAGAGAGAGAGAGAGAGAGAGAGAGAGAGAGAGAGAGAGAGAGAGAGAGAGAGAGAGAGAGAGAGAATAAAAGAGAGAGTAAAAGACAGAGAGGCACTCCGAGGCGAGTTGGCAGCTGGTGAAGTCTTTGGGTAGGACGGAACCAGCTGGCGCTCCTCCTCTTCCTCCAGCTGTCGGTCCCAATGGAGTGAGTAATGACGGTTCTTCAGCTACTCTTGGCGCCCACCACCCACGCCCTGCCCCCGCCCATCCACGCCCACGGCCCTACATCACACATCACTAAATTGAAAACACCGGCTTGGGTACGTATTGTTAGCGCTGTGTTCAAGGTTAGGAAGGTCATACTTTGAGAGGAACTTAGTCTCTCTCTCTCTCTCTCTCTCTCCTCTCTCTCTCTCTCTCTCTCTCTCTTCTCTCTCTCCTCTCTCTCTCTCTCTCTCTCTCTCTCTCTCTCTCTCTCTCTCTGTGTCTAGTGCCCCCATATACCGCTATTACGATAATTAAGTCATTATCCTCCTTAAGCTCTTACATAGGTACTCTAATTACCTCAGCCGCCCATCCCCATAACTCTCCCACGCCCACTCAGCCTCTCCGCGCCGCTCATACCACCCACTATCCTTCCCTTGTCCCGCCCACTGCACCTCCATCCCACCCAATCTAGGCAGAAAGATTATCCTTACTTCTGTTTGGAATGGGGGAGACGGAGAGGAGAGAGAGAGAGGAAGAATCGAGAGAAGAGGAGAGAGGATGAGAGAGAAGAGAGAGAGAGAGGAGAGAGAGAGGAGAGAGAGAGAGAGATTTATATACATTTTCTCTCCCCCAGTCTCTCACTCTTTCCATCTAATCCTCCGTCTCTCTCTCTCTCTCTCTCTCTCTCTCTCTCTCTCTCTCTCTCTCTCTCGCTTTCCATTACACACTTCAAAAACTTATAATGCATGTAAATCTCTCTCATCCTCTTCCTCTTTACACTCCAACCAATATCACACTCCCTTCCCTTCCCTTCCCTTCCCTTCTCTACCCTTCCCTTCCCTTCCCTTCCCTGCCACTAACACACCCTCTTATACCCCCTGACACTGTTCCTCCCTCACCACCTCATCCCTGATCTTACTTCTCCCTCACCTACCCTGATCCTAAAGAGAAATTTGGTCCCTACAGAGTTACACCCAATCATAACCTTTATCTCACGGTTACTTAAGATTCATTTTCACGTATACACACACTTTGCGCAGTTACCTTTACTACAGGTGTAATCAGAGGAAGGTAAGGAGGCACAGGGGGGGCTGAGAAGGTAGAGAAGGGACAGGTAAGGGTACTAAGGGTACAGGGGTATGGAAAATCAGGGAAGGAAGCAGTATAGATGTGGGTTGGGGGTTCTAAATAGATAAGGGGGTGAGGGTGAGGGAAGGAAAGGTGGGGGAGTAAGGGGGGTAAAGGGGAAGGAACAGGTAAGGGTTCAGGGGTATGGAAAATCAGGGAAGGAAGCCGTATAGATGCGAGTTGGGGGTTATGAAGGGATAAGGGGGTAAGGGTGAGGGAGGGAAAGGTGGGTGAATAAGGGGGGGAAGGGGGAGGGGACAGGTGGGGGGAATAGCAGTACGAGGAGGTGAATAGGGTCTTGGGAGGTCTTAGTCTTCAAGTAAGAGGATGATGGAGATGTGTATAAGATGAGGCGTCTCGACAGTGGTGCTCAGAGTATTAATAATCAGGAGAAAGCTAGGAACATACACACTCATACGCACACACACACACACACACACACACTACAACACCTAACTTTCTACATACATAAATACAAACACACATACACACACAATACACGTACACACACACACACACACACATGAATACAGATACGAGTCATGTATAAAATGCTACAACAGTATTATATTTCTTGCGTTAATTGAAAATGAAATGATAATTCTATACCATTTCTTTCGAAGACCCGGCTATTAGCGACAAAGGGATGGAGGAAGAAATAAAAAAAGGGTGGAAGTAGCAAAAGAAATGTAATAAGAAAAAGAAACATGATATTAAAGGGGAGTTTTATGCAACCAATCAATGAGAGAGAGAGAGAGAGAGAGAGAGAGAGAGAGGGAGAGAGAGATGAGAGAGACGAGAGAGATTCGAGAGAGAGAGGAGAGAGAGATTTGGAGAGAGAGAAGAGAGAGAATAGAGAGAGACGGGAGAGATGAGAGAGGAGAGGAGAGGAGAGATGAGAGAGAGGAGAGGACGAAGAGAGAGAGAGAGAGAGAGAGAGAGAGTAGTGGGGCAAGCAACACAGGATACAATTTAAAGGATGGAAGAAAGGGAGAAGCAAAAGGGGTGCCCATAGGGGTAAGTATCGTGGGCACCCTTTATTAGCCCATACACGCAGTCACCCCTACCCACCCCTCCCTTCCTTCACCCTATCGTCCTCTCTCCTGACCCTCAGTATCACCCTAATCAATTCCCATTCAAAGCCATTAATTCAAGTCATCTGGTAAAAACTCGGCTTGAGGGATCCAGTCCTCGATCCGCTTTCACTTTATGGATTCAGATTCGCTATCAGTTACTTTTCCCTTCTGGTAGACTCTTGCTGAGGACGACTACTTAGCTCTTTAAATCAACTCAAAGCTACGAAAGACAAAAAGAGTTAATCAAAAGCTTTAAAACACATGTATATTGAAGCCTCAGTCCCATATGAAGCCTCGACACTTATCCATATATTCCTTTATGGCATACTATTCATTTTTTTCTCTCCTTCCATTCCCCGGCCTTCAAAAGGGTTTATCCTACCGCTGATCTATGCTTGTGTCTGTATATAGGCCTAGAGGTGCTTAGTGGGTAGGCCTATACACTGACTACGTAGCCTACCTGCCGGTCTCTATTGTAGCAAAGTGGTTTTTTATTGTCTCGAAGGTTTGTATGTGTGTGGAGTGAAATGCTGAATATAACTAATTTATTTTCAGTCATTCTTATTCATGGGTTTCCCTCTTCAGGAGTATCATTATCATTTTATTCACATTTCTATTATTCACCTAATCATTATTCAGATTATTATCGCTTTCGTCCCTTCCCCCTCGCGTCATTTCGTCTCTTTAATTATTCATCGCTTCTCCTCAAATCTCTCACCTCTTACTCCCTCCCTTTCATCTCCCCTCTCTCTCTCTCTTATATAAATCTTTGTGAGGAGGAGGAGGAGGAGGAGGAGGAGGAGGAGGAGGAGGAGGAGGAGGAGGAGGAGGAGGAGGAGGAGGAGCGTCTATACCTCTCTCAGGGTAGGGGAGACTTCCTTACTCCCTCCTCTCTCCATATCGAAGGGGAGGTGGAAGAGGGGAACGAGGAAGGGAGAAAAAAGAAAGGAAGACGAATCTATGAAGGTGATATCAAGCGGCAAATAAGCATAAGAGAAAATCAATAGAAATACAGTCGAGGTAGAAATTATTCAAACAGGGTAAAAAAAAAAGCTAGAAATATAAATTCACATTATTATCTGTCAGTCAGTCAGTCAGTCAGTCAGTCAGTCAGTCAGTTAATCAGTTCTCGTGGTAAAGTCCAGCAAGTCATTCTGAAAGTCATATCTAAGAGTCCACAAGTCACTTAAGCTTAACAAGTCCTTCTTATCTACAGAGGTTAATGAGCAAGAAAATCTATCTCTTCTCTCTCTCTCTCTCTCTCTCTCTCTCTCTCTCTCTCTCTCTTCTCTCTATCTCTCTCTCTCTCTCTCTCTCTCTACTCTCTATCTCTTCTCTCTCTCTCGCATATTATATTGACTGAAATTATTAGTGGTTTCGCTAATTCGAGGAAGCAAACACACACACACACACACACACATAAACACACACACACACACACACACACACACACACACACACACACACACACACTTAATTATTCAAGACATCGACGAAAGAAAGTAGAGAAAAAGAAATAAGTAAAAATGAGAGAGACGAGAGAGAGACGAGAGAGAATGAGAGAGCGAGACGACGAGCGAGATGACTGAGAGTGATGACCTAGAGGGGGGGGGGAAAGGAGAGAGACGTGACCATCGAACATGCTCCTGAGAGAGAAAGGGTGGTGAGATGAGAGATGGAGAAGATATGATGAGGAGAGACCTCGGACTTCCCCCGGATTGAGGAGCTCGTCTCAGGAGAGAGAGGAGCGTTCGGTACCTCATTGCCTCTTTGACACTCCCCTCGCTTCCCCTCACCTTACCACTCCCCTCTCCTCCACTCTCCCTTCTCACTCACAAAAACTGTTGAGTGCAGAGTTGTGAGGTGAGTGGAGAATTTCAAATAAAGGTAGGAGGGAAGGAATGAAAGGGAAGAGAGAGAGAGAACGAAGAGAGAGAGCGGAGAGAGAGGAAGAGAGAGAGAGAGAGATCGGAGAGAGAGAGAGAGAGAGAGAAGAGAGAGAGTGAATTAGTGAGAGAGAGACGTGTAGACTGAGAGAGAGAGACGAGAGAGATGAGAGAGAGAGAGAGAGAGAAGATAAGATACTTTGATCCACTCTAGACACTTTGCAAGTAACCAACTACAAGGTTATTGACTATACAAAGCGCCACCACGCCAGGACGAACTTGGTGGACTCGAACCGCTGACCGAATGCAGGGACTCTACACGCAAGCTCACGACTCTACCAACCGAGCCACCCTGACGGGTAGAGAGAGAGGGAGATTGAGCGAGAGAGAGAGAGAATGTGAACTTTAATAACACCTCTTCCGTTGCTTCAGGTTGTTGCTAGTAGGTAGGTAAGTTAGGCAAGGGAAAAAAAGGAGGAAGAAGAATAGGAGACGGTACCATAAAATACGAAGCCGATTTCACCACCGAACAAATTTCAATAGAACGCCGAGGAGGAAGACGACCCGCGGCTTACACTGTAAAGTAAGTATTCCGCAAACACAAAACACAAATAGAAGCAACACAAAGGCCCTCGAAATACATACCCAGGATTACGGGTGGTCGCACGGCGGGCAGTGATCTATTTCCTCTTCCACCAGAAAAAAATAATGTGCCTCAAGTATTCTCGAGGACAAAAGGTGAATTTCATTTTTTGGGGAGTTTAAAAGTTCATTGGTGTGTGTGTGTGTGTGTGTGTGTGTGTGTGTGTGTGTGTGTGTGTGCGCTTGACCTTACAGTTCTTTTCCTCATTTCTCCTTTCCCTCCCCCTATTCTCTATCCCCTGAAGCAAAGGTACACACACACACACACACACACACACACACACACACACACCAATAACAATCACTAGCACATTTACTCTCTAATAATCTCTAGAATTATTGAACAAGAGTGACAGAATAATACACCATTGAATACATTCCTTGCATTTTAAGTCACAAATGATATTCAAATTGTTCTGAAAATTTTGTGTAAGTGGACCTCAAAATTCCGCCTTGACAGGACCTCCGCCCAAAGTGGCGTAACAGGTAATTTCGCCTCATTAACAAACACCTGGGAGGTCTAACAGGACTCAGCCCCGATGGATAAGAATTTGATACAGCCACATATCGAGAGAGAGATGAGAATAGAGACAAAAGGAAGAGAGACCAGACTAACGAAGAGGAGAATGAGCAGAGAAGAACGACGAGAATATGCAGAGGAGAGAGAGAAAGGGAGAGAGGAGAGAGGAGAGGAGAGAGAGAGAGAGAGAGAGAGAGAAAGAGAGAGAGAGAGAAGAGTTGGAACTTCGTAATTACCATGGAGAACCTGCCATCAACGTCTGACCGACCGACCAGCCAGCGCTACACCGACCACTCTTCCTTCTCGCTCACTTTCTAAGGCAAGAACTGCTCCAGAAAGCTTTCAAGCGGCGATAACCTCCATAGTAAAGCCCTATAAAGCTCCCTTACCGCCGGGGGAAGGTAAAGCTGACGTCCAAAAGCTCTATCTCAAGATTTACTCCACAACTGCTTCTCCTCAAAACCACATCGGATTTGCGTCTTGAACCGCTGAAAAATATTCCTCGTGAATCCCGCGACCCGAAGACCTCGCTCTCTCCATAAGCTTTCAATGCATGCCAGGATTGTAGAAGTGGGGGGAGGAATGATAACGTTGGCACCTGTGGTGGTAGTAGTAGTAGTAGTAGTAGTAGTAGTAGTAGTAGTAGTAGTAGTAGTAGTAGAAGTATAGTAGAAGTAGTAGAAGTAGTAGTAGTAGTAGTAGTAGTAGTAGTAGTAGCAGTAGGAAGATATCGGAGTTAGTCAGGTTTCAGTAGTAGTAGACTAGTTTAGTAGTAGTAGTAGTAGTTTCATCGTAATACCAGTAATGTAATAAGAAAAATTTGTCCCTATTCGTAATCAAAATTCACTGCCCACACTACTCACATAAAAAAATAATGGAAGTCTAACTCCATCAAAGAGAACATAATGCTACATGAAACAAACTGGAGGGAAAAATTAATTAAGAATAAATATAATAAAATCTGTTCCTGTTCCTTGGTGGTGTTGAGGTGGCATGACAGTAGAGTCGCCTCGGGTGGCATTTCCAGGAGCGAACTGTTAAAGGATTCACGGCGAGTCAAGGTTATGGTGTGTGATCGATACTCGTAGAGGCAGTGCCGGACATCTCCACGATCCTCTTGACCTACACTCCTATCGATTGTGTGTGTGTGTGTGTGTTGTGTGTGTGTGTGGTGTGAGAGAGAGAGAGAGAGAGAGAGAGAGAGAGAGGAGAGAGGAGAGAGAGAGAGAGAGAGAGAGACGAGAGAGATGCAGAGGAGAGAGAGAGGAGAGAGGAGCGACGAGAGCGATGAAGGCGAGGAGAGCGAGAGAGCGAGAGAGAGAGAGAGAGGAAGGAGAGAGAGAGAGAGAGAGGAGAGGCCCAATCGAGAGAGAGAAGAGAGAGAGAGAGAGAGAGACATAAATGAAATAATAGGTAAAGAAAGTAGATACTTGTTGCAAAGGAGAGAGCGGAGAGAGAGAGAGATAATGACTGAGAGAGAGAAGAGAGACGAGAGGAAGGAGAGGAGATGACTGAGAGAGAGAGAGAGAGAGTATGTATGTGTGTGTGTATCTCCCCTGCCTGCCAGATTACTCTCCCAGATTGATCGCGGGCGAGGGTGTGTCATTACCCAATAAGCGGGTTCGGGTAATCTTGGGTTCCCTTGGAGGGTGGCTGCGAAGCGAGGCGAGGGGCGCGGCGCTGAGGTGAGGCGATGACCAGATGCTGCAGGAAGGGTGCGAAAAGAGTAGTGCCAAAGTACCTAATATCAGATAGTTTGGGTAGTACATGAAGCAGGCGGGAATGAGGGACTGCAAATAGGAAGGCAATGAGGGACTGAAAATAGGGAGGCAATGAGGGACTGATAATAGGGAGGAGACGGGAATAAGGGACTGAAAATAGGGAGGAGGAGGCAATGAGTGACTGAAAATAGGGAGGAGGAGGTAATGAGGGACTGAAAATAGGGAGGAGGCGGGAATAAGGGACTGAAAATAGGGAGGAGGCGGCAATGAGGGACTGAAAATAGGGAGGAGGCGGGAATAAGGGACTGAAAATAGGGAGGAGGAGGCAATGAGGGACTGAAAATAGGCAGGAGGCGGGAATAAGGGACTGAAAATAGGGAGGAGGCAATGAGGGACTGAAAATAGGGAGGCAATGAGGGACTGAAAATAGGGAAGCAGGAATGAGGGACTGAAAATAGGAAGGCAATGAGGGACTGAAAATAGGGAGGCGGGAATGAGGGACTGAAAATAGGGAGGAGGCGGGGAGAAAGAGAAAGAAATTGGATAACGACGATGATATGATGGAGAAAGTGATAACATTCTTACATAATTATAGATGATGGACAATACATGTTTTGAAATATAAAAGAATGGGTAGAAACTGATAAAAAAAAAATTGATAATGAAATGACGGGAGAAAGTGATCAAATACTTACAAATCGATGAGGAACAATATAGGAGTCAAGATAACAAGGACGGAACTGTAGGAACTAAAAAAATAAACAGATAATGAACTGCCTGAGAATGTGATTTAAAATACCTATAAAACAATAAGCAGCAATAAATGAATTAAACAAAAGGGTATCAAATAGAGGCAATAAATAGGAAGGAAAAGGAAAAACAACCAAAGAACGGGATAAATGAAAGGGTTTTACTAGTTACAATTGTTAAGAAATGTGTAAAAAAAGGGAGAGGGGGTGAGGGGAGCAGGGTGATGGGAGCAGGGTGAGGGAGCAGGGTGAGGGGAGCAGGGTGATGGGAGCAGGGTGAGGGGAGCAGGGTGAGGGGAGCAGGGTGAGGGGAGCAGGGTGAGGGGAGCAGGGTGAGGGGAGCAGGGTGAGGGAGCCGGTGACGGAGGAGCAGCGAGGGTGTGACCATCTCGAAAGGGAGGATAAGAAACGCGACTTGAGAGACTGATAGGCGATCGATGGGGCGTGAGGGATAGAGTAGGCCTCCTCCTCCTCCTCCTCCTCCTCCTCTCTCCTCCTCCTCCCTCTCCTCCTCTCCTCCTTCCTCCTCCTCCTCCTCCTCCTCCTTTCTCTTCTCTATCCCGGTGATAAACGATACACACTCTAGTTACAAGAAAACGACAAATATCCTGGAGTGATAAATTATATGTACGCGACGAAAATATAAAACACGAAAAAATTGAACCAGTGAAAAAGGTGTCATATTCTTCATAAAATGTGTTACAGACAAGGAAATACTGGATTTTAATGGTCTCAGAATGATATATAGAAACTCGAGTATAAGACCTCTTTAGTGTATATTTAAGAGAGAGAGAGAGAGAGAGAGAGAGAGAGAGAGAGAGAGAGAGAGAGAGAGAGAGAGAGAGCAGGGAATAAAACTTTCTCTTTCTATCTTTCTTTAGTAAATACTGGTTCGCACATTTACGAGTACAAAAAGCGACCTAGCAGAGATAAAATAAGTCTGAGTCTGCTCGAGTATGCTGAGTGGTGAGTGGCTTTACAGAGTCAGCACGGGCATCAGATACACAAAAACAGTACTTCTAAAGCGGCACCTCGACGCGATAACCAAAATCCCATGAAAAATATCGTTTGAAGAGGTAAAAGAGGTAAAAATAGATCCCAGTCAAGCTTCTCTCTCTCTCTCTCTCTCTCTCTCTCTCTCTCTCTCTCTCTCTCTCTCTCTCTCTCTCTCTCTCTCTCTCTCTCTCTCTCACACACAGTCATCACCACGAAAGTAGAATTTAGTGTAGAGTGGAAGCAGTCGACACAATCCCGTCAGTCTTTGTGATGAATGGAGGGAAGAGAGGCGTGAAGATAGACCGAGAGAAAGAAAGAGTTAGAGAGAGAGAGAGAGAGAGAGAGAGAGAGCAGAGAGATGAGGAGAGAGAGGATGTAGAGAGAAGAGACCGAGAGGAGAGAGATGAGGAGACGAGAGAGAGACGAGAAGAGAAGAGAAGAGAGATGACGAGAGAGAGAGAGAGAGAAAAAAAAAAAAGGTTTATCTATGGGGTAAAAAAAGGAGTATGGCGAGGCAGTCACATGTTTAGAGAAAATGTAAGGTTGACACTATCTTATAAGAAGAATCAGGAGAGAGAGAGTGGGAAAGGCGGACACGAATCTTGCAAAATGCCAAGGTTGCTATAAAACTAGAAATGAATGTAGACGACAAGGCTGATGTAGAATGGGACTTCAAGGGGTATAAAAAGGGCAAAAGGTGATGTAGTAGAGGTCGTTAAGAAAGGAAAATAGAGAAAAATAAACTTAAAAGGAAGGTGTCATGGTAGTGTTGCTTTAGAGAGTTTGTTGGGTGTTGTATGAGAGATGCTGGTGGTGATTCGGTGGAGGGTGTGGTGGTGATGGATGGGCCTGAGGGCGTGAAGGCAGAGAAAGGGGCGGTGTAGAAAATAGAGACGGCATAGACACCCCCCCCCCAAAAAAAAAGCAGGATAAAAAAAAATAAGAGAAACACGATACAGTAAAGTTACTCAAATGGAAAAACAGAGGTGACGGACAAGAAAGTTATTCAAAGTTTGGGGAAAAAAAAGTGGGTTATATAGAAAAGAATGAATGTATTTTTAGAAATTTAGTTGACAATTCTGTTAAAAAAGAATAAAAAAAGTGTTGAAGTTAATGATACGCATGCATAACACGTAGGGACAAATGTAATGTATTAAACTACGCAAAAATAATACGCAAAATAAGAATAAAACGAAACAAATACAAACTACAAGGTCTTTAAAAATGTGGTAATAGAAATGTTAAAGATCCACAAAACAAAACATACAAATCTCACGAGGGAAGTAAATATACATATAAACACAAACACAGAAAATATAACGAGAAAAACACAAGAATGCAGAGAAAAGAAAATCTGGAGAAAAAAAACTGAGGTGACAACAAAGAGTGACACATAAAAGCCAAGAGGACAAAGTAAGAGGAAGACTTCAGGAGGCGTGGGGGGGAGGGGGGATGACACACAGGGGAAGACACAGTACCACAGGGGAGAGGAGGTGCATGGGGGAAGCGGGGGTACTGCATGGAGGGACAGACAACGAAGGAAAGTGTACAAGAAAAACAGGAAGAGAGACGGAGTGAGACGCATGGGAATAACAAGGACAGAAGAACGTGCAAGAGAGAACAAGGAAGTAAATAGAGATACATAGAGGAACCAGACGTGCGAAAAGAGATACATAGGAAGAGAGAGAGAGAGAGAGAGAGAGGAGAATAGGAAGAGAGAGAGAGAGAGAGAGAGAGAGAGAGAGAGAGAGAGAGAGAGAGAGAGAGAGAGAGAGAGAGAGAGAGAGAGAGAGAGAGAGAGGAGAGAGAGAGATAGAGAGAGAGACGAGGGTAGGGAGGAGGACGTATACAGATAAGCTCAAAGTGGGAACAGGTGGGAAGGAAAATAGTGCCATGCAGGACAAGAGGGGGAAGGGGGAGGAGAAAAATGGACTCACTCCTGCCCTCTCGCAAGCCCTGTCACGTAGTATCGCCGTGTTGCAACGCCTAAACGTATATCTCCTGCACTTTATCCCCGTGTCCCATCTGGGTGAGCCTGGCGCGGGGCTGGTGAGGGCGAGGACTAGAGGAGGAGGAGGAGGAGGTGGAGGTGGAGGACGAGGAGGACAGGAGAGAATGGAAGGCAGAGAAAGGAAAGGAAAATGTGAGATGTGTGGGAAGAAGCCTATGAACATGCAGATGGAGAGAATTAAGAGTGAGACAGAGGAGGAGGAGAGAGGGATTTATAAATGAGAGAAAAGAAAAGGATAGATAAGGGAGTGAACTATAATATGTGATACTGAGGAGAGTTGAAATCCGAAGGTAAAAGGAAAGAAAAAAGGAGAACAATTGGTTGAAGAGAGTATGTTGAAGAGAGAGAGAGAGAGAGAGAGAGAGAGAGAGAGAGAGAGAGAGAGAGAGAGAGAGAGAGAGAGAGAGAGAGAGAGAGAGAGAGAGAGAGAGAGAGAGAGAGAGAGAGTGTACTCTATATTCTTGCAAGTTTATAATTTTCAGAAAGAAATATCGTAACTTTTGTTCACCTCAATCTTCAATAGTTTGGCATAAATTTCCTCCTACACCTGCTACATAGACCGACGAGGAGAAGAGGAGGAGGGAGTTGTCGAGGTGAGGGTAGAGTGAGAAAGTGCCAGATGTATGTATGTACAATGTTGTGGTGATGATAGTAGTGATAGTAGTAGTAGTAGTAGTAGTAGTAGTAGTAGTAGTAGTAGTAGTAGTAGTAGTAGTAGTAGTAGTAGTAGTAGTAGTAGTAGTAGTAGTAGTAGTAGTAGCAGCAGAAGCAATAGTAGTAGTAGTAGTAGAGTACTAGTACTAGTAGTAGTAGTAGCAGAAGCAATAGTAGTAGTAGTAGTTGTAGTATAGTAGTAGTAGTAGTATAGTAGTAGTAGTGGTAATAGTCATAGTAGTAAAAGCAGCAATCTAAGTACAGTATTATAAGTATATTAGTACACCAGTAGTAGCAGAGGTATTACTTGACAGATCTCACATAAGGAAAATAAAACTTGTTTGGGTAACGTGGCTGATCTGTGTCAATCCAGGTCAGGGCGGGCCGGGTGGGGACTGGTGTTGGGTCACAGTGGGTTGGGTGCCGATAGACATGCAGGGGATGTTGTGTTGTTGTTGTTGGTGGTGGTGATGGTGGTGGTGGTGGTGGTGGTGGTATCAGTGTTTGTGACAGAAAAACACTACAGGGGTTCATGGAAGTGTGTATGTGTGTGTGTGTGTGTGTGTGTGTGTGTGTGTGTGTGTGTGTGTGTGTGTGTGTGTGTGTGTGGTGCGTGTGCGTGTGCGTGTTAGAATAATCTACACTGGAACATATTTATCACCAATTAGTTTTCCGTATTATTAAATCCCATAAATCTCTCTCTCTCTCTCTCTCTCTCTCTCTCTCTCTCTCTCTCTCTCTCTCTCTCTCTCTCTCTCTCTCTCTCTCTCTCTCTCTCTCTCTCTCTCACACACACTTTCTCATTAATAACCAGAGTGAGAGTAACAGGTATAAACACCAGACCATAAAATAATATAAATAATGATATAATATAGAATAAAAACCAGGCGCCCAGGTGTATTAACCCCACCAATGGTAAGCCGTCCAGGTGTCATTGCCTTCACCAAGCCAAGGACCGCGCGACCTCCATACGGCTGGACACACCATGAATACTGAAGAGTCTAGTACATTCACCCTCCCACCTACTCCTTTCACTCCTCTTATGAACGACGAAAGCTCCATTCATTTACACTTCGCTGTCTGGTCTGTCTGTCTGTCTGTGTGTCTGTCTGTGTCGGTCTGTGTGTCGGTCTGTGTGTCGATCTCTCTAGCACAAATGATTGAAATTTAATTATTTTCAGGTGTGAGTTGTTATGTAATATGTGCACTAGGTATTGTTTTTATACGTAAATGTGGTTACAAGTATCGTATTTTGAAGTAAAGCGTGGTTACAAGTATCGTATTTTGAAGTAAACGTGGTTACAAGTATCGTATTTTGAAGTAAAGCGTGGTTACAAGTATCGTATTTTGAAGTAAACGTGGTTACAAGTATCGTATTTTGAAGTAAAGCGACAGCAATTCCTTCTTTATTCCCGGTTCAATACAACTATTTGGTTTGTATATATAAAAGTTCTTTTCGTGTTTCATTCATAATGTGAAGCGGATCAGGTGTTTCAAAGACAAACAAGG
This sequence comes from Chionoecetes opilio, assembly GCA_016584305.1. Taxonomy (NCBI): domain Eukaryota; kingdom Metazoa; phylum Arthropoda; class Malacostraca; order Decapoda; family Majidae; genus Chionoecetes; species Chionoecetes opilio. Next base: position 173,815 of record JACEEZ010024160.1, read on the forward strand.
TATAACAAGGTGAGAGAAGGTAAAGTGATCTCTCTCTCTCTCTCTCTCTCTCTCTCTCTCTCTCTCTCTCTCTCTCTCTCTCTCTCTCTCCTCTGTTGGGTGTGAAGGTGAAAGTCCATTTGCAGCGTTTTTAGGGAGAGGAATATGCAAGGCGAACCTCACAGAGTATACTTGCAGCTCTCTCTCTCTCTCTCTCTCTCTCTCTCTCTCTCTCTCTCTCTCTCTCTCTCACACACACACAAGTGCCAAAAATTATATTACCATCCTTTCATCGTTTTTCTTTAGACTAAATGCTCGAGTCTTTCTTTCAATTCAGCAACGCCTCCTCCTGCTCCTCCTTCGCTTTAACTTTTTTTACTCGCTTTCTTTCTCCGGTAATTCCTTTAACTCAGGTGCCTTAGAACGCACTGCGAGGAGTCGGACGAGATTGCCTGGGAAGAGACCGCTACAGGTGGGTGAGAATGGGTGAGTGAAAGGATGCTGGGGAGATGTTTTAGAACTTTAGGTGGAAGAGAGACAAGGTGGAGAGACCATGGGAAGAGAGACAATGTGGAGACGAGGGATATTACAGTGGATTTAAGGAAATGAGGTGATGATGAAGGAGACAGGAGGAGGATGTGTGGTGGTGGTGGTGGTGGTGGTGGTGGTGGTGTGGTGGTGGTGGTGGTGACGCTAAGGAGATAAGTGGAGTAAAGTGATAATGTGGAATGGATATGAGATTGTATGAAATAGATGAGGTGCTAGGATACTATAATATGTAAGAAGGAATAAAATAGTAGGAGAGGAAAGGGTGTGTAAGTACTCTAATGGAGGGGAAGTAAGGATAGAATGCCAGAAGAATAACATTTAAGGATAGAAGGAGAATTAATAAAGGGGAAAAATAGTGTTTAATGAATATGGGAAAACATATGGAAGGTTGCGAGAAAGAAATAGGTAAAGGAGAGAAGGGAGAGATGGGTGAATAGATAAGATGATGATGATGATGATGATGTTTAAGGTGGGAGGAGTAGGAGAGAAGTGAAGGGGAGATGAGTGAATGGGTAGGCGGCGGCGCTCGCTACTACTATTTTCTCATGTTTACGCTATGCATTCCTCATAAGGCATCGACCATTCATTAGCTTCCGAGGGCAGCCGGCGAATCTCCATTCACTACGACGCAGAGAGTAGCGAGGTGGGTGCGGGGGGGGGGGGGGCGGGAAGGGGAATATGGAGATAGTTGGGAGGAGGAAAGGGATCGGGGAGTACTGGGCAGAGGGAGGGGAGGGGGGAAGAGAAACCACCTGGCAGTAAAAGGTACAAGTGTGCGAGTGTGGTGTGGGGTGTATGTGTGTGTGTGTGTATGTGGGTGTGTGTGTGTGTGTGTATGTGTGTGGTGGTGTGTGTGTGTGTGTGTGGTGTGTGTGTGGTGTGGTGTGTAGTATGTGTGTGTATGTGTGGTGTGTGTGTGTGTAGTGTGGTGTGGTTGTGGTGTGGTGTGTGTGTGTGTGTGTGTGTGTGTGTGTTGTGTGGTGTGTGTGTGGTGTGTGTGGTGTGGTGTGTGTGTGTGTGTGTGTGTGCGTGTGTGTGTGTGCGTTTACCTGGGAGCGGGGGTAATAAAAAATAATGTATACTGTCTTGCCACTAAAATAACGCCACGTTGACTTATACACGTCTTTGGTTATTCATTTTTGGCATGGGAGTTTTTAGTACATTATCACAATTATTATCATTATCATTATTATTATTATATTTCAATTAGCATTATTACTATCTCCCTCACTATTATCAGTACATCCACTACAACCACTACTTCTGATGATGGTGTTGTTAGTGTTAGTAGTGGTGGTGGCAGGTGGGTGGTGGTGGTGGTGGTGGTGGTGGCGGTGGTGGTGGTCGGTGGTGGTGGTGGTGGTGGCAGGTGGTGGTGGTGGCGGCGGCGACGTAACCAAATCTGGTTGTCGAGAAAGTAGACTTAATAGCCTTAGGTTATACCAAGTCACCGGCGTCTCGGCTTGTTCCTCTCTCTTTCTCTTTTCTTTATCTCTCTAATATTTACTTCTTATTTGTCTACACCTTCTGTTGAGTGTGTGTGTGTGTTGTGTCCGTTTGTGTGTTGTGTGTGTGTGTGTGTTTTCTGGTGTGCGCGTGTAGCGTGTGTGTGCGTAGTGCGTGGCAGCGCGCGGCGCGGTGAATGTGGTTGCGGGTAACTTACATTCCTTTGCATTTTGCTTTAATCGTGCCAGTTCAACTTCACCATCCTCGACTCCTCCTCCTCGATACCCGCCGCTGGTGAGTGTATGTGTGTGTGTGGGTCTGTTACAAATATTTATCGTTACAACTTTCTTTTTGAGTAATTTTTGAAACCCCTGTGGCATCGACGCAGGACCACTTTCAACTCTTCAACCAGCTGGGCACACACACACACACCACACACACACACACACACACACACACACACACACACACACACACACACACGCACGCACAAACACACAACCAGCTGGGCACACACACACACACACACACACACACAAACACACACACATACTTTATCATACAACTCGGCCTATAATATAACATCACTTTCATTTACTCTTGCCTCATAAGCCTCTCAATTTCTCTCCTCGTTTTTTTTTTAAACAGTCTTTTTTTCCAACATAAGAAAAGACATAACCGGAACACGTTAGATAATATCACTATAACATAAATGGAAAATGAAAACAAGACAAGAAAAAATGTAATAACAATTTGACCAAAAAAGGAAAATGGGGGGGCAAGAATAGAGGAGAGACTGATGCAACCTGTGCTTCCCTTTTTGTAACTAAGACCATAAAGATAGACAGTGAAATAGACACATACATGGAAGGCCCGATGGAGATACATACAGACAGACAAACAAGTGAGGGGAGGCGGTAACAAGCTGACAAGAAAGACACATGGGAGAAACATGAGAGAGGGAGGGAGAAAGGAGGGGAAGGAGAGAGGGAGAGAGGGAGAAAGCAAAAGAAAAATAAAGTACATAAATTACCAAACCCGCAAACACGAAAGGGGGAGGACGCAGAGGGAGGAAGGGAGAGAGGGAGGGAAAGGAAAGGGAAAAAGAGAAGAGGAAGAAACGTTTGGCCTTTTTTAGTCTTTCTGACGTGTAGGAGAGAGGAGGAAAAATATGCATAAGGGAGTGAAAGAGGGAGAAAATATGACAAGAAAAGATAGGAAAGCGGAGATGAAAGGCAGATGAAAGGGTAGAGGAAAAGGAGATGGGAAGTAAATAGAAGTCAAATCAACGGATGAAAAAAAGTAAAACACTAAAGATAAAATAGATGTAGATGAGATGTGAGTAAGAGGAACAATGAGGGAAAAAGAAGTAGGAAAACTCATAGAAGGAGAATATGTGATATGAAAGGTAAAGAAGGAGGAATATAAAGAGGAGGTAAATGAATACTAACTCACTATACCTAACTAAAATCAGAGTGAGGACCTTTCCTTCTTACTCATGGGATCTAAAACGCCACCATCTAATTTTCTTACAATAATCCCAAATTTCACATATCTCGACTACACTACTACCATCCCACACCCCTACCTCCCCAACCCACACCCCTACCACCTCAACCCACGCCACCCACTCAACCCACTCCTCATCCACTCACAACCCCCACCACACACACACCTCCACCTAGCACACAACCATACCCCAACACTCCACC
>JACEEZ010024160.1:185000-227500 GCA_016584305.1 Chionoecetes opilio
ACCAAATAGACGGTATAGTGCTACAACCTATGAAAACTGAATGACTTGACACTACTACTACAACTACTATTACTACAACAACAACTACTAGACTTCTAACGGCTAGTGTTGTTCGGATGTAGGAGCACCCGCAGATGTACACTCCAATGGTGTGACGGAGCAAAACCCGTTACAGGAAAAGGTCAGCTATGGCTGAACGTGTGCGCAAACCAGGAAGGAGGTGATTGGTGGTGTAAAGTTGCATAAAGTACGTGTAGGAAGAAGGAATTGACAAGTGTGTTTGAGTGTGTGTAGGAGAGGTAGGGAGTGTGTGTGGTGTGGGTGGTGTGTGTGTGTGTGTGTGTGTGTGGTGTGTGTGTGGTGTGTGTGTGTTGTGTGTATATGTAATACCGCAATGCAGGGAGTTTTACACAAGTCATACTTTGTCTTCAAGTGCTTAGCTTGGCATGAAATATTACAAAAAAACCACAACAAGGAATACAACCAACAACTTCCTCACAACTACACACACACAACAACAACACACACACACACACACACACACACACACACACACACACACACAGGACATTTACAAGGGCAGCAACTAGATCGAGACCAAGAGTAGTGACCTTCAAGCGACGCCCACGACCTCTTATACAACTCGGCAGGGCGGGGCAGGGCGGGGCAAGGGGTGAAGGAGGGGCAGGAGAAACAGAGCGGGGCAGGGCAAGGTGGCACAGGGGTGAGGGTTGACTGGGCCAGGGGTTACAGGGCAGGGCAAGGCAGGGCGGGGCAGGGTGTGGTATATAGGTACCCGTCGCTGTAGTTATCAAGGTGACCTAACTTGTTCCCTCTATCGTGACACTGAACACTTGACTCGAGCAAAAACTGGGCTCAGGAGGAGGAGGGGAGGAGGAGAAGGAGGAGGAGGAGGAGGAGGAGGAGGAGGGAGAGGAGGAGGAGGAGGCGAAAAGTCAAGAGAGGAAATGGGTAAGACATGATATCAAAACTTAATGTCAAGGAAATCTCTTTTTTTTCTCTCTCTCTCTCTCTCTCTCTCTCTCTCTCTCTCTCTCTCTCTCTCTCTCTCTCTCTCTCTCTCTCTCTCTCTCTCTCTCTCTCTCTCTCTCTCTCTTTTGCCACCATAATCACACGAGAACCGGAAAAGAAACGGCGACAATATTCTATTACGACTCATTCACCCCCCCCCCCCTTCCTCCCCTTCCTCCCCTTCCTCCTCCTCCTCCTCCTGCCGGCGTCGCTCCTTCTGCCGGCGTCGCTCCTCTGCCGGCGTCGTTCCTTCTGCCGGGAGTCGTGTAGTCTCCCCCGCATCTTATCAAGGCTCGCTGGCTCAGAATTACCCCTCGCTGAGAACGACCTGACATCAGCTTCTTCGCGCCTTTGTGCCGGGAGACAAGAGGCGCCCGGCATGAGACCCTTCCAATGAATTAATGCAAGCACCCACCAGTATATGTGTGACACTTACTGCACTTCTATACCCATCTACACGGCCCTTGTGATGGTTATAGTAGCAGTAGTGTAGTAGTAGTAGTAGTGTAGTAGTAGTAGTAGTAGTAGTAGTAGAGGCAGTAGTAGAGGCAGTAGAAGAAGTGTTGAGGTGAAAGTTCAAGGTGACGGTGGTGACTATGGCTTTCCCTCCGCATGGATAGGAGAGGGAGAGGAAAAGAGGGAAGCTAGGACAGGATAATAAGATGTGTCTGTGAGAGAGAGAGAGAGAGAGAGGAAAGAAGGAGGAGAGAGGAGAGAGAGGAAGAGGAGAGGGAGAGAGACGGAGAGAGAGAGAGGGAGAGAGAGAGAGAGAGAGAGAGAGAGAGAGAGAGAGAGAGAGAGAGAGAGAAAAAAAAAAAATTATGCCACACCTCTTTTCTACCACTTCTTCCTTTCCAGCAAGTTGCCTTCCCATCATTTACTCCACCTGCCCTTCCATCCTTCCCTCCACCTTCCCTCCACCTGCCCTTCCATCCTTCCCTCCACCTGCCCTTCCATCCTTCCCTCCATCTGCCCTTCCATCCTTCCCTCCCTCCTTCCCTCCTGCAGGATAAAGACGCGGCAAGGACAGACAGAAATCAACGGGAAGGATAATTACAGAGACGCACTGATGGAGGGAAGAAGAGAAGAACGGAGAAGGAAATAATTAGGAGGAGAAGAAAGAAGGATATTTATATTCATTACACGCAGAGGGAATGGAATACACAAGCACGAAAAAATTGTGAAGTGGCGAGAGGGAGAGTGACAGATGTGCAGAGTTTTGAAGGGTGCGGGAATGACAGGGAGATTAAGGTTGAATATGTATGAGGACACACTAGGACCTCGAATTTCACCCTTAATCTCCCTGGTACTCTCTCGCCCTTCACCCTAACGATGGGAGGCTACTCTCGACACCCTCCTGACGATCCATTACGATATTACTTTAGTCTTCGTCATAAATTCTGTTCATCAACACTCTCCACAAATGTACTTCAATTGTGAATAAAAGTATTGAATCTGAAATCTCTCTCTCTCTCTCTCTCTCTCTCTCTCTCTCTCTCTCTCTCTCCCTCTCTCTCTCTCTCTCTCTCTCTCATCTCCGCCTCCACCTTTCAGTCCTTATCCCAACGCCCTACCCTAAATCCTTCCCTCCCTCCCTCCCTGCCTCACCCCCCCTTCCTCCTCCCCTGCCTCCCCCTCCCCTCTCTCCCTTCCAAACATGGCCACACACAAGCAGAAGGACAAACATAGACAGGAGGAAGCTCGGTCTGTCCTCCATGTAAGGCTCTGGACCAAGCCTTCTTGCGGGAGGGAAGGAGGGAAGGCGAGAAGGCGAAAAGAAAAACATAAACCGAGACTTAGAAGGGAGAACAGAGAAAGAAATGGAAAAGACGCAAGAGAGATTAGAGATAATTGAAGGGAAAGGAACATAAAGAAAAGATATGAAATGAAAAAGCGGGGTGGTTTAGGACACGAATGGATAACAAGGCAAGAAAGAGAAAAAGGGGCGAAAAGTAAGAGTGAATAAATAACAGCAAAAAGATGTAGGCATGTCAGGGTCTACAAGCCAGAGGGAGGAGGGGAAACAAGCACAACATGAAGCCAGCCAAGGAAAGAAGTGCAGAAGAGGGAAAGGGAGAGGCGGAGAAAAAACGCAGAAAGGGGAAGGAGGAATAAAAATAGGATTAAATTGAAAAAGAAAAATAACAATGATAAAACTAGAACGGAAATTTGAAAGGGAAATATAATTGTTCTGAGAGAGAGAGAGAGAGAGAGAGAGAGAGAGAGAGAGAGAGAGAGAGAGAGAGAGAGAGAGAGAGAGAGAGAGAGAGAGAGAGAGAGAGAGAGAGAGAGAGAGAGAGAATTTCCTTTTCCAAAAGCTCTCTAAAGACATGCATCCTCCATTTTCTCTACTTTTACTGTACTAGTGCGTTGTGTGTGTGTGTGTGTGTGTGTGTGTGTGTGTGTGTGTGTGTGTGTGTGTGTGTGTGTGTGTGTGTGGTGTGTGTGTGTGTGTGCATACATGAGTGGGGATAATGTGTGTGTATGTGTATGTACGTATGTGTCTATGAGTGCGTGCGTGCGTTAGTGTGAGTGCTTGTGAGTGCGTGCGTGCGTGCGTGTGAGTGCGTGCGTGCGTGCAAGCTCATTAATTCAGAGGAAGTAGAGGCAGGTGTACCGGAAATTCACAAGAGTAATCTCACCTGAGAACAAAACTTGTCCACCTTTCTCCCTCACCTGTTTTTACCTCTCTCCTCCCTCCTCTCTTTTTCCTCCTCTCTCCTCCCTCCTCTCTCCTCCCTCCTTCATCCTCCTCCTCCATCCTCCTCCTCCTCCTCCTCCTCTACTATCTTTACTTACTTCACACCCCTTACCTCCTTGTTCTTCCCATTTTCATTTACATATTTCTTTCTCTTTCCTTCCATTTAGAATCTAATTTTCATCCTTTACTTTAATTAACTTTTCTCTTAACAGAATTTTACCACCTAAATATATTCTCTTTTTAATGCTCCTGTCCTCCTTTCTCCTTTCGTGTGTGTGAGTTTATTCCTCCTCCTCCTCCTCCTCCTCTGCCTCCTCCTCCTCACCTCTTCCTGTGATTAAAACAATGAGACACCGGATGCACACCTGCCCGCGAGAGAAGAAGGAAAGGAAAGTAAGGAAAGAGAGAAGGGAACAGGAGAACGGAGGATGTGGGAGGAGGGAGATGGGATGGGAAGAGGAGGAGGAGGAGGAGGAAGGAGGAGGAGGAGGAGGAGGAGGAGGAGGAAGCGGCAGGAAGAAAGAAGAGAGATTGGAGCAGGAAAGACCTTTGATGTAAATTAGATCTATGGGAAGAAAAAAGATTTAATTCCGACACACAATAAAAAAGACTGACACTGTTTCATCCCTAACCTGTTTTACTTTCATTCTTATACTAATTCACTTGTTTCACCTCTAGCCTGTTTCACTTGTTTCACCTCTAGCCTGTTTCACTTGTTTCACCTCTAGCCTGTTTCACTTGTTTCACCTCTAGCCTGTTTCACTTGTTTCACCTCTAGCCTGTTTCACTTGTTTCACCTCATAGCCTGTTTCACTGGTTTCACCTCATAGCCTGTTTCACTGTTTCACCTTAGCCTGTTTCACTGTTTCACCTATAGCCTGTTTCACTTGTTTCACCTCTAGCCTGTTTCACTTGTTTCACCTCATAGCCTGTTTCACTTGTTTCACCTCTAGCCTGTTTCACTTGTTTCACCTCTAGCCTGTTTCACTTGTTTCACCTCTAGCCTGTTTCACTTGTTTCACCTATAGCCTGTTTCACTTGTTTCACCTATAGCCTGTTTCACTTGTTTCATTCCTCTTGCATTTATTAACTGTTTCAGGTATATCCGCTTCAAGTATTCCACATTTTCTGTTGTTTCTGTACATGTTCATTCACCTCTCATACACTTTATATTTATCTATCTATTACTTCTCTTTCCAAATTATTATATCTACGAGTCTCTTTCATTTATTCAATTCATATTTCCTTAAGTATTCTCTTCTATTTCCCTTAATTTTTTTTTTTTTTTGTGAACCCATCAACTTTCCTATTCACTCAACTATTCATATTTATCTATCTATTAATCTCTTTCTTAATTAATATCTCTACGAATCTTTAATCTATTTAATTCATATTTACCAAAGTATTCTCTCCTATTCTCCTTTACTAACTTTTTATTGTTATTCCACTCCTACTTCCCTGTTCGCTCACCTGTCACCTATGCGTCATTCTATCTTCATGGGGGTGAGGGGGTGTAGGTGAGGGTGGGGGTGATCTGGTGGGGGAGGGGAAGGGGTTTAATGCGGAAGAGGGTGTAGGGAAAAGGATTTGGGGGAAGGTTATCCGGAGGGGAGGAGGAAAGGAGGGGGGAGCGTTTCCTGTATATGTTTACTGGGGTGGTAAAAGAGGGGTGGAAGGGGGAGAGGGGGGCGAAGGGCAATGCAAGGGCGAAGGGTGACTTAGGAGGGGGGAGGGAGGAAGGGAGGGAAGGGGGTAGAAAGGTAAGGTGGGGGAGGCCTGGATAAAAAGGTGGATACGAGAGAGAGAGAGAGAGAGAGAGAGAGAGAGAGAGAGAGAGAGAGAGAGAGAGAGAGAGAGAGAGAGAGAGAGAAGAGAGAGAGAGAGAGAGAGAGGCGAAGAGAGGAGTAAGAGGAGGCGAAATGATGAGCAAGGGTTAATATATGACACACACACACACACACACAACACACAACACACACACATACACACACACACACACACACACACACACACACACACACACACACACACACGGTAGACCAACAGGGCGAGGTTGACAAACGCTAAATAGGGTGGAGAAGCGAGAGACTAATGACACGAAGAGTTTGGAGAGAAAATAATGGCGGAGAGAGATAAGCAGGACGGTGAGGGAAGATTGGGCACGCGAGGAAGGAAAAGGAATGACGAGGGATAGGAGGAAAGGAAGGATGGAAGGTGATAGAAGTAGTAGTAGTAGTAGTAGTAGTAGTAGTAGTAGAGAAAAGTGTAACATGAGTGAGATGTGAGTAAAAAGAGACATTAGATACTTTACTCATAAGTTGAATGAATGGAGTATGAGAGGAGGAGGAGGAGGAGGAGGAGGAGGAGGAGGAGGAAGGGGGGGGGGGGTTAGAGAAGGGGGTAGAAGGGTGTTCCAGCGGTTGGGTGGGTAAGCACAGTTATTGTCGTGAGTGTGTTGAGTACCAGAACATGAATGTGAGTGAGTGATTAAGATGGATGAGTGTGGGTGAGGTGGAAGGAACACCACTCCACCACTCCACTCCACTTCCCCCCCCCCCCACCCCCACCCCCACCCCCACCACCACCACCACCTCCACCACCCTCCCTGCATCGTATGAATAACCTCGTGACGTCACAAACACTGCTGCCAAGTCACTTCTATTCACATTATGAGACCTAGAATTTCCTGTTGTACACGAAATGTTAGAAAATATATCGTAGTACATTTTAACTTAATATGAAAGAAAATCCGATGACACAAGTAAACATAAAAATACGAGAATATAGTTCCCGTAACATGAAATCCTATATAAAAACTATTATTGTAAGAAAAATCATTCAAGGATATCAATAAGGTGAAGTAAGTTACAAGGACCGAGGCAAGGAAGAGGGAAGGGAAGGGAAGGGAAGGGAAGGGAAGGGTGAGAGTGTGACGGAAGGGAGGGAGGTGTGAAGGGGTGGACAGGTGTGCTGCTCGCCAACACACCTGCCAACACACCTGCATCATGTACATGTACTACGTAGCCGCTCACACGAACCTGTTAAGTACTGAAGATAACGAGGGAAGGAGGAGTGAGAGGAGAGGAGTGTTGGGAGACAAAAACTAGGAATTAAAATAAACAAAAAAGAAGTAAAAACGAAAGAAAGATAATATAGTAAGGGAGTAGAGAGAGAAAAAAAAAGGTTCTTCAGACACTCTAGGAATTGAAGTATAATATAAAATAAAAAAAAAAAAAAAAAAAAGGAAAGAGAAGGATGGAAGGTGATAGTAGTAGTAGTAGTAGTAGTAGTAGTAGTAGTAGTAGTAGTAGTAGTAGTAGTAGTAGTAGTAGTAGTAGTAAAGGAGTAGAAGGAAAAAAAAAAAGGTTCTTCAGACACGTAAAAATGAAGCGAAATAAAGTTCAGAAAAAGCCGGGATGATTTACCTGGCCATATCAATTACAGGTAGGGAAGACGCGTGAGGGAAGGAGGGATTACCTGCTTACATTAATTACAAGGTGGTAAGGGGTGAAGGGAGAGGGGAAGGAAAGGTAGAAGACTGTCTGCTCACATTATTTAAAGAGGGAGGAAGGGAGGAGGGGAGGAAGGGAGAGAAAGAGGGAGGGAGGAAGGGATGAAGTAGTGTTTACATATGTATTAGTCTAAGCCAATCATTCGTCATTGTAAGGAAGACAGACATGAAACGTGACGAGGGAAGGAAGGGAGGGAAGAAAGGGAGGGGAGAAGGGAGGGAAGAAAAGGAGGGAGAAGGGAGGGAAGGAAAGGAGGGAGAAAGGAGGGAAGGAAAGGAGGGAGAAGGGAGGGAAGGAAAGGAGGGAGAAGGAGGGAAGGAAAGGAGGGAGAAGGGAGGGAAGGAAAGGAGGGAGAAGGGAGGGAAGAATAGGAGGGAGAAGGGAGGGGAAAAAGGGAGGGAGAAGGGAGGGAAGGAAAGGAGGGAGAAGGGAGGGAAGAAAAGGAGGGAGAAGGGAGGGAAGGAAAGGAGGGAGAAAGGAGGTTAGAAAAGGAGGGAGAAGGGAGGGAAGTAATGTATAAGGAGAAGGGAGGGAAAGACTCAAGGGAGGAAAGTGGAGTAAGGCCAAGAAACGGGAATAAAGAGGAAGTGAGGAAAGGGGAAAACGGAGTAATGGAAGAGTAGGAAAAATCACGGGAAGGACGAAGAACCATGATGTGAAGCAGGACTATTTAAATCCCTTAAAAGGAAACAGGAAGTTGAGATGGAGATGCTTGGGAGGAAATGTCGTAAGAAAGAATAAAGGTGAGAAATGGGAGGTGATGAATAACATGAGGTGACAGTAATAGATGTGCAACACCTGAGTCATAAAAGAATAAACAATGTGACTGTGAATTAAGTGAAATGATAAATATGTTGCATCACCATTGTTGTTTATATTACTTTCTTACACCACCACCACCACCACCACCACCACCACACCACCACCACCACCACCCACCAACCACCATCACCACCACGACCAACCACCATCACCACCACGACCAACCACCATCACCACCACGACCAACCACCATCACCACCACCACCACCACCATCATCACCACCATCATCACCACCACCACGACCAACCACCATCACCACCACCACCACCATCACAACCCCCACCTCCACCACTGCCACTACCACCACCACCACCACCACCACTACCATCACCAACATGACCACTAACATTACATTAATAACACCATTACTAACACGGCTAGCACCAGTAATGCCAATAGTCAATGTCAACAACAACAAAAACTACTACTATAACCCTTACTATTACTACTAGTTCTCACCATCTAAGTAAAAACACCACATACATGTACACTGTAAAGGTTTTAAATTTTCACCTCTCAAGAAATATTATTTACCACTTTCCGGGCCTTTAATTAGTATAATGTATATCACTTCCTGTGGCACAATGAATTGCTTTTTGTATCTCTCTCTCTCTCTCTCTCTCTCTCTCTCTCTCTCTCTCTCTCTCTCTCTCTCTCTCTCTCTCTCTCTCTCTCTCTCTCTCTCTCTGTGTCTTAAAACATGTATTGGGGCTTTGTTGCATTGTTTTCTCTGCAACCCTTCCCAGCGCCGTCATCTCCATCCCGTTCCTCTACTCTCCCTCCTTTGTTTCCTCCATACACTGACTATCCTCCTCCCTCCTCTCCTCTCCCTTCCTCCCTCCACTACCAAATTCCCTAAGGCGGGGTGACAGGGGGCTATGGCGTGCCTGCCTCACTACCCTACACGAGTGACAGAACGTGTAACTAAATTTGCCGACACCGCCGTTCGGGTCTTTGAGTTACGAGGTTGTTGTGCACAGAGTCGCGATTCGCACACGACCGACAGAAGGCGCCGAAGGGGTTAGATCGCCTGCTTCCTCCTTCCCGACAGCCGTGCATCAGCGTGAACGACCTCGGAGCTAACACAGTCTGGCTTCTCCGCCCCCTGCCAGACTGATGAGACCCACACCTTACCCTGCTTCACTTCCTCACCCTCGCCCTTCTCCTCCTCCTCTTCTACCTCTCCCTTCCTTTATTACTCTCTCTCTCTCTCTCTCTCTCTCTCTCTCTTCTCTCTCTCTCTCTCTCTCTCTCTCTCTCTCTCTCTCTCTCTCTCTCTCTCTCTCTCTCTCTCTCTCTCTCTCTCTCTCTCTCTCTCTCTCTCTCTCTCTCTCCCTCTCTCCTTCCCTTCTAGGCACTTAAGACCACTCAACAATATTCCCTTTTTTGTTATTGGTAAATCCACCTTATTTCCCCGCTCAATGGTATCTGGGCCCCATCGACAGCCGCTATTTGTTACCGCTGCGTTGTTCATTAGAGACCGAGAGTCGCACAAAGGCGCTGAGGCTAAGATCTCCGCCGCCAGCACCGCGAAGAGACCAGCCGCGAGACATGGCCGCCCCTGCATACAAAGGCCTGATCGCCGCCCCTCAATGCCCGCGCCGCTGATGAATGGGACTCCGTGCACATCCCCAGCCTCCAGCCCCCAGCCCCCAGCTTCCATGCACCATGACGAATCAGACTATAATACCAGTGTCGCCTCGTAGCTGCTTGTAAGACCAGGACCAAGACTCATCCCCAAGGCTTCTTCAGTCTCCTACTTCCTGCTGTCCCCTTAGCTAGACTGGAAAAGAGGGCAGTACAAGCGTCCCTTCTCGACCTCAGGACACGCGCGGCGCTGAAGAGTAATGAATAACTATAACCGAGTGACACCTTACACACACCTTGCATAACGAAAGCCTCAGCACACCCCCAGCTTTGCCCTACCCTGATTGTCGACCACCCCCTCCTCCTACTGCTCCTCTTTAGGCAGTATTAGACTTAAGTAAGGAAGGAGGGGGTAGCTGTGACCTCCATAGAGCAAAGGCTGACGCATCTAAAGAGAGCAAGTGTCGCTGACCCCAACTCTTAATACCTTCAACCACGACTCCCACTCACAGACCTCCTCCACGACCTCTTCCTCCAACTCATACTTGTGTTCTATCCCTTCACTCCAGTCCATGAAATTCCTCCTTTACGTCGCCTTAATTTATTTCAATATTCACCTACTTCCTCCTCCACCTCCTCTACTTGTGTTCTATTCCTTCACTCCAATCCATGAACTTCTTCCACCTCTTCCTCCTCCTTTGCATCGCCTTAATTTCAATATTCACTTACGTCCTCCTCCTCAGACTCGTTCCATTCCTTCACCATGCAGCTCCTTGCCGTGACGCCATGGGCCCGCCTCACCCCTTGCCTCCCTCCACGTTCACGCCCCGCCGACGCACCATGGCGGTGTGTTTATATAATGTAGCCCTGTTGAGTCGGTACACCAGCCCGCTCCTGAGGCATTGTCTGCGTGTGAGTAGGCCAAGCCGGGGGCATATAGACACTCTGCCGCGTTCATTTATCACAATACAACGCCCCCTCATAGCTCATACCGTAATATTTTTTCTCTTAGAGCCGCCACGTCATAAAGCTGCGCATTATATAACTCATGCCTCGTACTGTTGTTTCAATAATCATACGTTTCTTTAATATAAAAAAATTTGTGAGATCAAGGATAGGTGAGACTGAGGTGGATAAAAAAAAACTTTCCTTCCCACAGTGCAATGTTTGGCGAAGACAGGGGTAGTAGGGGAGCGGGTATAGCAGTGTTTGCAGGGGAACCTATCAGTCACACGGGCACAAGTACGGGGCTAGGATACTATAAGCAATTGGGTACTTATAGCAATAATTGTGTTTGCAGTAGTAGTGGTGGCGAGGAAAAAAAACTTCACAAGGAGGCAAGTTGGAAACGGCAGACGCAGTTTATTCTTGGAGGACAATACAGGAGGGAAAAGCTGGGGCGAAAAATGCCTTGACATGAGAACGGTGAGAGGCGAGACATGACGACAAAGGGAGCAGCACAGAACACTCTTCAGCCTCGACACAGCATTGTTCCTCCCTCTCTTTGCTACACTGCTGAGGGGCTCCTTAAGACATTGCAACTCCTGCTTCCCTCCCACCTTTAATTCCTTCCTTCCTTCCTTCCTTCCTTCTCTCTCTTCCACTGTCTCATTCCTTGCATTCCTTACTCAATTCCTCCACCTCTTATCCACTTTCATACTCGTAAAGAACTGTCATAGGTGATGCAACTCTCTCTCTCTCTCCTCTCTCTCTCTCTCTCTCTCTCTCTCTCTCTCTCTCTCTCTCTCTCTCCTCTCTCTCTCTCTCTCTCTCTCTCTCTCTCTCGGATAAAGTAGTACAAACACATCATTCTAATGGTTTGATCAAATTTAGTATCTTGTTTTAGGGTAACAACCTAGACGACGTGGGTTGTATTTCTGTACCTTTCTCTCTCACAAAAGAACAAATGAATAAATAAAATAAAATACTCCCGTGGCTCGGACAGTACGTCGCTCCTATCTAATGGACTTCACGCTCGGATGATTTCGAAAGCTTAGGACAAGAGTGCCTCCATCTGCCGCCGTGCCCGCTTCCTCCCCGTCCTTGTCTCGTCCCCTTCTCCGACCCCTTTGCCCATGCCCTCCCACTCCTTGCCCTTGCCGTCCCCGTCCCCGTCCCCGCCGCCGGCCTGTCTTCCTTGACTTACGGGAACTCTTGAGCAACTTTACAGCGAGAAATCTTGAAGTCCCGTTCGAAATACAAGCAACGAAGGGATGAGGGTAAGAGATAACCTGATGTGTGTGTGTGTGTGTGTGTGTGTGTGTGTGTGTGTGTGTGTGTGTGTGTGTGTGTGTGTGTGTGTGTGTGTGTGTGTGTGCGTGTGCGTGTGCGTGTGTGTGACGGGCAAACACAGCACAACACACCCATAATTCATCATATACACGTAAAAAAAAAGACAAGAAAATCCTGTTTGTCGCTGTTTTTTCTTCGCCTTTCCCTAGTTTTGGCTCCACACCCTCCCACACCCCTGCCCTGCCCTCACCCTGTCCCGCGTCACGCCAGAGCAGGCCACGCACGTCTCCCCTCCCAGACCCACTACATCACACTTCCATTCCACTAAATTGGCAGGCAAATGACACACACAAAAATTGAAGTCACTTGGCGAACACTAAAACCCCACATGAAGGAAACTCAACACCACCTCGTCTCGTCGTTAATAGCCCCCCGTCAACACGTAACGAGGGTAAGACTGGCGAAAAGTGAGAAAATTGGCGGGTGTATAAAGCCTGAGCGTCACGTAAACACCATGTCATCCCCGCCAGTCGCTGAGCTCCGCGTGTAATCACAAGAATTAACAATGCAAAGAGGCGCATCAAGACGGGTATTGACAGGGATCGGTGTGAGTCTTGCCAGTGAAACCAGTCCTGAGGGTTTACTGCGTCTTGTGATCCTGCTACGCCCTCTTAGCTGGGTGTTAGAGGACTGAGACGTAACTAAAGGTGGCAGATACGTAACAAGAAGCAGCAGACACGCTAGGGCCTTCTTTGGGGGGGGGGGAGGGTCGTGGGGGGGGAGCTGTCTCTAGGTAGCGTGTCAATTATGCAACACTGGAAATGTTTAACCCGTGACGTCTGTACACTTACTGACATGACATAGTGTACGTGAGGTTATTGTGGTGTATTGTGAGAGTTGCTTCTGACTTGTTGATCTCCCCTGCTATGTGGAGAGAAAAGGATGCAGTGTTGAGCTTGCTTCACTACTCGTGCCGCTTGTTGCCTGTCCCTTCCCCTCGTTTCTGTCCCTCACACCCTTCTCTAGCCCCGTCTCGCCATGGTATCACCCTCTATGCGTCTCACTCCCCTCTCCACCACTCTTGCTTAACCCCACCTAATCTTTCACTCCCTCCTCCGTCTCAGTCTCCCCTCGGTGTCTCCCCTCGGTACCGCCTCTCGTCCCTCACCCTGTCGCCAGTCGCCGCAGGCAGTCCGATGCGCCGCCGTGATTGGATTCCCGGCGTGCCTCCCTCCAGCTAGGTATTCACAACGACTACATGCAAAACAGCCAATCCTCCAATTTCACGCCTGTGTTGTCTCATCCATCCATCGAGCCGCGTCCAATAAACAGCCTCGCAGGGAAATGCATCAAAACAGCACGGGGATGATTTGAAATTCCCGACGACACGAGAGATTCGAAGGTAAAATCGACCGAAGAAGCTGCGAGATAAACGAAGGAGCAGAAGTAATAGCGCTGCGTTGAGATCGGGGCTGACGCGGCGGCTGAGGCTGTGCATTTGTCTCCGTCAGGGGCAGGTACCGAGGCTTTACCCCACGACGACTATTCTGGGTTTGTGGGGGGAGGGGGAGGTGTGAAGGGAGCGTGATGATGTAAGGGTGGGTATAAGGAAGGGGGGGGTTGAGGCAGGAGGTATGAAGGTGGTAAGGAAGACTAAGACGTAAGGGGAAGTGAGGGAAGCTTGAAAGGTTTGTGGAAAGGGGTAGGAAAGTGTTTGTGTGAGGGAAGTATGTGGAAATGTGAGGACATACGGGTTGGTTGAAGAGGAGGAAGAGGAAGAGGGAGGAGGAAGAGGAAGAGGGAGGGGAGAGAGGAAAGGAGGAGGAGGAGGGAGGAGGAGGAGGAGGAGGAGGAGGAGGAGGAGGAGGAGGAGGAGGAGGAGGAGGTCAGGATCACTACCACATGCCGTGAAGCTCAAATATATCACGGACGGCGTCGACACTTCCATGTTTTTAAAGAGGATGTGTTTTCTTCGAGTTCAGTGGACGAGGAGGAGGAGGAGGAGGAGGAGGAGGAGGAGGAGGAGGAGGAGGAGGGAAAAAGATGAAGTTGGTCTGAGTCAATTTTCCGAGATTTTTCTAACTCAATGGGAATGTAATCAGCATTTTACATAGTTCATATGAGTTTCTTACTAATATTTGATGTATTCCGATGGTCAAAGTTTACGATTAATTCCACGCCACGCTGCTCCAAATATTGGCTATTTCTGCGTGTTTGTGCACAGCCATCTTTGCAGACATGGAAATATCTTGTAAACGTCTTATGAGTCGAATGTTGATTGCGTTTTGTTGGCAATTATTGAATTTCATGATCATTACTATTACTATTATTATGAATATTATCATCATTACTATCATTATCATTGTATCATTGTTATCATCATTACCACTATTATCATTACCATTATGAACGTAAAAACTTCCTAGAAAAATAAAATACTTAATATCAAGAACTGTATATATATATAATAAAAAAACAAAATAAAAAAAAGTTAATAACACGAACAAACGAACAAATAGACAAACAGACAAACATACATACATACATACAGACAGACAGACAAACAGACAGACAGACACAGACAAAAAGAAAACAGTTCTAGTGCAGCACAACACGAGAGCAGCACAGTTACCTCACAGCTCTATATTATTTGGTCAAACAAGTGAACATTGGCGGCCACATTCCCTCCTCCACCCCCCCCCCCCCCCCCCCCCCCCCCCTCCTACACTCCTTTCATCCCAAACACACGTGGCCCTCCCGCCTTCCCCTACCCCCCCTCCCCCCGCCAGCTGACCACACAATGCAACGGTCTGTCATACGGTGACCTGACCCACATTTTTTCCTTTTTATTTACGGTGCTTCTGTTTCCTCCTCTTCCTCTTCCTATTTTGATCCTTTCGTCTAGTACTTCCGCGTTATTCAGTCTGTCTGTCTGTCTGTTTGAATTTGTGTATCTTTATATCTTTTTTTATATATGTGCTTGTGGTTTTTTTCTTGTTTGTTTTTTCCTCTCTCTCTCTCTCTCTCTCTCTCTCTCTCTCTCTCTCTCTCTCTCTCTCTCTCTCTCTCTCTCTCTCTCTCTCTCTCTCCGTAAGACATCTTTGTCCCCGATTTTCCACAACATTTGCTTGACAATAGATAAATTTCTTTTGGATTCTGTGTTCTCTCTCTTTCACACACACACACAGAGAGAGAGAGAGAGAGAGAGAGAGAGAGAGAGAGAGAGAGAGAGAGAGAGAGAGAGAGAGAGAGAGAGAGAGAGAGAGAGAGAGAGAGAGAGAGAGAGAGAGAGAGAGAGAGAGAGAGAGAGAGAGAGAGAGAGAGAGAGAGAGAGAGAGAGAGAGAGGAAAAAGGTAAGGAAAACAACAAAGATTTCGTTCAATCGGCAATTTTCCGGAATGCCTCAACTTAAGTGAATATTGGAAATCCGAATCCAGGGACGTGATCGCTTACTAAGGTTCCGGATACGCTGTGCACGATCGGGAAGCTAAGGGAGGAAAACAGTAAAACCGGAACGAGGAAAAAAACAAAACCACGACATTGCTTCTTTTTTCCCCAGTAAATATTTCCCTATTGTTGTTTCATTTATTTATTGTTTCCTTTAATTTTTCTGTTAAATGTCTTATCATGATTATTGAAACTTTTTATTAAATAGTGATTCACCCTTTCTTGATTTCACACAATTTCCTTCACTTTCTTTCTTTGTTCTTGCTCAATTACAGCTTTCTTTTATCTCTTTACCTTCTGTTCCTTCTTATTGGATTGCAAATTTCTTTTAACTTCGTTTGCTCTCCCACCATCTCACTTTCTTACAATTTCTTTTACTCATGCAGTCTCTCTCTCTCTCTCTCTCTCTCTCTCTCTCTCTCTCTCTCTCTCTCTCTCTCTCTCTCTCTCTCTTCTCGAACGGTGAGTCTTAAAGTAGTAATAAGATAAAGGAGTTTCTCGCTGAATCACTTAAATAATCTCAAGAGTATAATTGTATTTGCTTCCGCCGCCACTCCTCCTCTTCATCCTTTTACTCCTCGTCTCTAGGCCAAGACAAACCCATCCAGACGGAAAATGACAACGAGAGACAGTGGTGTGATAATACAATAGACATACATACGTACTACCTCTCACTAACACACTTAACACACTTAACATACATACATACATATATAATAAGAGATGGAACCAGACAAAGATACAGACAGACAGCAGACAGACACAGACCGGAAATCATGGGAGGCCACAACAATGGAACAAAATCAGGGCGACCCACAGTGAGAGAGAGAGAGAGAGAGAGAGAGAGAGAGAGAGAGAGAGAGAGAGAGAGAGAGAGAGAGAGAGAGGGAGAGAGAGAATGAGAGAGAGAGAGAGAGAAGAGAGAGAGAGAGATGAAGAGAGAGAGGAGAGAGAGAGAGAGAGAGAGAGAGAGAGAGAGAGAGAGAGACAGAGACAGAGACAGAGACGAGAAGAGACAGACAGAGACAGGACAGAAGAAGAGAGAGAGAGACAGAGAGAGAGAGAGAGAGAGAGAGAGAGAGAGAGAGGAGAGAGAGAGAGAAACATGATGGTATAGGAGTTGGGTGGGAGGGAAGCTTACCACCCAAAACCTTCTTCCTTCCATCTTTCCTACCTTCCCTCCTCTCAATATTTTTCCCTCTCCCTCTCTCCCTCATACATCACAAGTGTCACGTCCACAAAATTAACATGCGTAATCCGTGCGTATGTGAGTGATGGCTGACGCACGGAGGAAGCCCGGGCGTTACTGACGTGTGGGAGGAGGAAGAGGAGGAGGAGGAGGAGGAGGAGGAGGAGGAGGGAGATTATGAAGGAATGGGAGCTTGGTGGGAAAGTAGGAACAGAAGGGAATTGCGAGTAAGTAGGAGGAGGAGGAGGAGGAGGAGGAGGAGGAGGAGGAGGAGGAGGAGGAGGAGGTGGTGGTGGAAAGGAAGACGCGAAATCCCCATCAGCATGACAATAGGGAAGGACAAATACAGGATGCAAACAATAGTATTTCCTTGGAGAGAGAGTAGATAATATAGTGTCCTCTCTCTCTCTCTCTCTCTCTCTCTCTCTCTCTCTCTCTCTCTCTCTCTCTCTCTCTCTCTCTCTCTCTCTCTCTCTCTCATAATAACCCACAATACAAGGCCAACCTCAATAATAAAACACCCTAAACATGAGAATCCCATCATAAATTACAATAAATCAGCTTTTTATCCCTCCACCCTCCCTCTTCCATCACTTTAACCTCGATTATTTTCCCTCCACACACCTACACCGTCCCATCCCTCCATCCACCAGCACACAGATATCCTTTCATCCACTCTTCATCCACTTGGCTTACCTAAATCTTGCTAACACGAACATAATTTGAGCAAACTCTGCATACCAACGGGCAAGGAAGACATCCCTCCTACTTCTCCTAGTACCTCGTCTCCTCCTCCTTTATTACCCCTTGTCCGCTGTCATCTCCGTCACTGGATAATGGAAGATATGGCCTCGGGAGCCGCCACTTCATAGTCCGAAAACTGGTCTATTGTCATTGAAAACGTGTTGTTGTCAATGTTACCTACTGGCCAAAGCCTCTGGTCACCCGGGGAAAATTATGGGTCCTGGTTGTGTGGCGGTGGTGGTGGTGAAGGTTGCAATGGTTGTTACAGTTTCGTACTTTTTATGGCGTAACGAGGATTATGGTAGTGGTGTGAATAATAGTAGTAGTAGTAGTAGTAGTAGTAGTAGTAGTAGTAGTAGTAGTAGTAGTAGTAGTAGTAGTAGTAGTATAGAAACAGTAGTAGTGATAATAATGGGAGGGGGAGGAGATGGTAAAGGAGGAGGAACTGGAGGACGAGTAAGAGGAAGAAACATAAATAATAGAGAAAGAGGAAGTAATTGTGTAGTAATGGTAATAGTAATAGCAAAAGTAGTAACTGTGGTGGCGATGACGGTGGTCCAGCGGCAAATTACCTCACAGATTGACCGACACTAATTAATCCTACCGTAACTACCTGCGCCTCGTTAAGAAGGTGAACCGTGCCGGGGATTAGGACGGGGAGGTTTTGTTGTCATTTTCCGCCATTATGTCACCGGCGAAGAGTAATTGAGTGAGCGTGGGTAATAAAGAGGAGAGAGAGAGAGAAGGGAGAGGGCGAAAGGAGGGAGAGAAGGTGAGATGTACGGATGTTAAGGAAAGGAGGAAGTGAGGGAGGGAGAAGAAATTAATATGATACAAGAAGGAATAAAAATGACAGAGCAGAAAAAAGTTTAAAGATCAGAACCGATGACAAGGTGCAGGAAGGAAAACAGAAAGGACTACCAACAAAGCAACAAAATATCCTGAAAAACGAGGAAAAAACGTGAAATTTACAACACGCACATAAAAGACAAATCTCATCAACATTAAAGAAAACTCTACACGCCTCCTGTCACTATCTCCTCCTCCTCCTCCTCCTCCTCCTCCTCCTCCTCCTCCTCCTCTCAGCCGGTTGGAGGTGACTTGGAACGCATACACACACTTCTTTCCCCAATGACGTGTCCCCTGGTGAAGTGGGATGCAGGGCGTGGGGGCGTGGCAGGAGGCGTTGCAGGGGCAGGGTAGGTGTCGTGACAGGGGCAGGGTAGGAGGCAGGGAAGGAAGCAGGGTAGGGGGGCAGGGTAGGGGGCAGGGAAGGGGTCGTGGAAGGGGCTATCTTGTTAGTGTGGACGGAGGGGGACGACACCGTTAGCACTGATGAAAGACTCGCTTATGTTTGGGGAGCGACAAGGAGACGGCGAGGCGAGGAGAAGGAGAAGGAGGGAAAGAAGAGAAAGGAGAGAAGTAACGAGGAAACATGTTCACGAGGAAAGCCGAAGACAGAGAGAGAGAAAAAGAGGATAGGAGAGGAGAGGAGGAGGGGAGAGAGAGAGAGAGAGAGAGAGAGAGAGAGAGAGAGAGAGAGAGAGAGGATGAGAGAAGAGAGAGAGAAGAGGGGAGAGGGGAGATAAGTAGAGAGAGAGAGAGAGGGAGAGAGAGGGGCGCATACACTACTCTGCTACTAATCTCACCCCCCTCTCTTCCTCCCTCCCCCTCCCCTCCTTCGTCGCCTTCTCCACTCGCTTTAATCTACCCTTCAGAGGCAGCGGCTGGCCTGTAAAAGCACGTCCATCAACACGCCCCTGGGAGCAGGAGGAGGAGGAGGAGGAGGAGCACGGTGTCTCGCCCCCTCAGTCACGGCAGCAGGGAAGTTCACGACAGCAGGGTAGGAGGGTTAAAAAGGCTCCGTCACCCGTCGCTTCCCCCATGTTCACCTGTCATCCCCATGTCACCCATTGACTTGTTATCCTTCACGCTAACTTCTCCGAACCCTCCAACCACCCTTCACATCCCTTTCCAAGTCCTTCGATCCTATTCCATGTCACCCCCTCCTTAGCCCCCTTCCATGTAATCCCTTCCCATGATCTATACAGCCCCTTAGACCCTCAAACACCTCCTCCTCCTCCTCCTCCTCCTCCACCTCCACCTCCTCCTCCTCCTCCCCTCCTCCTCCTCGGTTCAATCACATCCGAGTCCCCAAGTGTCAGTGCCTTTGTCACCTTCACTGCAGCTGCCGGTCTCACGATGCCCTGATTAGATGCTCTTCGGGCGACTCACGGCGGGATTATCAGAGCCTCCGGTGATCCCAGGGAGGAGGCGGATGAGAAAATACAAGGAGGAGCAGAAGAAACAGAAAGGAGAAGAGGGAGACAGCTTGGTGGTGGAGGAAAAAGAATATAGACGAGGCAACATCAACATGGAGATAAAGTATGTGGAAAACAAGAAAAACCTGAAATGGATTTGTGAAACGACACGAAATTCTTTCTTCCACTATTTTTCTTCTGCCTTTTATTGAAACTCAGTATCTTTTATCTCTATTTCCAACTCTTCCGGGAGAGAGAGAGAGAGAGAGAGAGAGAGAGAGAGAGAGAGAGAGAGAGAGAGAGAGAGAGAGAGAGAGAGAGAGAGAGAGTATAATCAAAGTGGAAATCTTCACTCTGTTCTCTCATTCCAAGCGCCTCAAGACACCATTCCCAGTTTAACTTCTTTCCCTCCCTTCCATCCCTTCCTCCCCCCCCCTTCCGTCCCTCCCTTCCTTCCCCCTTCCCCCCCCCCCACACCCTGACGAAACACCCTCCCGCCCTATCACGCCAAACACTTGAAACCAAGACGTGATATGTGGACACCTGTGTGATGTGTGTGGAGCAATTCCTCTCTCTCCTCTCTCTCTCTCTCTCTCTCTCTCTCTCTCTCTTCTCTCTCTCTCTCTCTCTCTCTCTCTCCTCTCTCTCCTCTCTCTCTCTCTCTCTCTCTCTCTCTCCAGTACCCCACTCTTTCTCTCTCCCTCCCTCCTACTAGCAATAAATCTTTCCTTCCATACTCCCCAAAAAACCTGTAATTACTTGCTCCTATATCTTCTACCGCGTGCCTACAACACACACACTAACACACACACACACACACACACACACACACACACACACACACACACACACACACACACACACACACACACACACACACACACACACACACACACACACACACACTAACATGGAACAGGACGCTAGCAACACCTTCTGAATGCATTATGAAGAGTGAGAGGCTGAAGGAATACGTGATGCGCGGTCGTCCACACCAGTTACCAATATCCTGCAGTAAAATAGGCGGTGGAATATGCGCCTGGAGTGAGCCGTGAGCGAGGACCAGGAACAAATATGAAGAATTATGAATAGAAAATAGGTAAAATAAGTAACTGACCAATGTGACGCGTGAATAATTAGGGCTAAGAAGGAAAATTGACAGAAAAAAAAATTGTGTTGATAAAATTAATAAGGGAAACGAAAAATAAGGTCCTAGATTTTTAATTTCGAAAATATACACCGTCGTATACGAAAAATAAATGAAAAAATTAATTACTCAACAAATAAAGAAAAAAATTGCCCACTCAAAAATACGAATGATTCTAAAATGCCGTACCACTGAAATACATGTATATAACTTATATTGAGTGGAAATATACAAACGAATAGATAAATATATGAATAAATAAGTCTAACCCCAAGGAAGGAAGACATCAAAAGAAAAGTTTCAGTTGGAGGCGACAGGGTGGAGTTTGTGAGACAGGGATAGCTAGAGTTCGTCGTCTCCTCCTCCTCCTCCTCCTTACCTTAGAGACCTGAGTGAGTGCACTGCCCTTCCTGGGTGAAGAGATGACGAAGAGGAAGACGAGAAGGAAAGGAAGGAAGGGGAGGAGAAAGGAGGGATGGAGATAGAAGCTGTATATAGGGACGAGTACGTGATTTGGGAAGAAATATGTGTGTGTGTGTGTGTGTGTGTGTGTGTGTGTGTGTGTGTGTGTGTGTGTGTGTGTGTGTGTGTGTGTGTGTGTGTGTGTGTGTGGGTGGGTGTGTGTGTGTGTGTGTGTGTGTGTGTGTGTGTGTGTGTGTGTGTGTGTGGGTGTGTGTGTGTGTGTGTGTGTGTGTGTGTGTGTGTTGTGTGTGTGTGTGTGTGTGTGGTGTTGCGTGCGTGGTGCAAGGAAGGGGGGGAAGGAGAGTTGTGGATGAGAGCAGGATCAGGATGCTGTGGATGGATTGAAATGATACACATGAAGTGATTTTGAATGTAGTATGTGTGTGTGTGTGTGTGTG
Source organism: Chionoecetes opilio (assembly GCA_016584305.1). Classification (NCBI taxonomy): domain Eukaryota; kingdom Metazoa; phylum Arthropoda; class Malacostraca; order Decapoda; family Majidae; genus Chionoecetes; species Chionoecetes opilio. The sequence continues at coordinate 206,536 of JACEEZ010024160.1, forward strand.
TGTGTGTGTGTGTGTGGGGTGGTGTGGTGTGTTGTGCGTGTGTGTGTGTGTGAGAGAGAGAGAGAGAAGAAGAGGAGAGAGAGAGAGAGAGAGGAGGATGAGAGGAGAGAGTAGAGAGACGAGAGCGATGAGAGAGAGAGAGAGTGATGAAGAGAGAGAGAGGAGAGGGAGAGAGAGAGCGATGCGAGCGAGAGAGATAGAGAGAGAGAGTGTGGGAGAGAGAGAAAGAGAGAGACTGAACCGTCCTCTTTTAACCCTACGACGAAAAGGAAGACCAGAAAAAGACACGTGATGTGAGAGAGAGGAGGAGGAGGAGGAGGAGGAGGAGGAGGAGGAGGAGGAGGAGGAGGTCATTGCACCTGTCCTACCCTATAGAGATGACAGGAGGAGATGAAAAGGAAAAAAAATTTCGCGAAATTAAGAAAACACAGTTACAAAGCGGGTGGACAGGATGATACTGGAGAGAGAGAGAGAGACGAGAGAGAGAGAAGGAGAGAGAAGGAGACGAGAGGAGAGAGAGAAGAGCGAGGAGAGATGGGGAGAGAGAGAGAGAGAGAGAGAGTTCCTGGGTGGTAGTTTGTATGGGAGTCAGAGGGCAGAGAAAGGAGGAGGAGGAGGAGGAGGAGGAGGAGGAGGAGGAGGAGGAGGGGGTCATAGGGAAGAGACTAATAAATCACACAACCGCCATCACGGTAATTACTCTTAATAATGTGCCACCACATCTTTCAGGGGAGAGGGGGACCTGCTCTCTCTATCAGGGCCTCTCTCTCTCTCTCTCTCTCTCTCTCTCTCTCTCTCTCTCTCTCTCTCTCTCTCTCTCTCTCTCTCTGATAATCCACATATATCATGGGATGCATTTACATAAGTCAATTAATCAACTGATATATGCAAATATGTCTATTATACCTCTCTCTCTCTCTCTCTCTCTCTCTCTCTCTCTCTCTCTCTCTCTCTAAATTTATGGCGGGCCGGGGTGATCCCTCTACACACTTCTGAGAACATGATTAACGGGAGGAGTCACTAGAAGACCTTCATTCAGGGGTCAAAACACTACCTGGAAGTGGTGGTGATGTGGTGGTGATGGTGGTGATGGTAGTGGTGGTGGTGGTGGTGGTGGTGTGGTAGTGGTGATGGTGGTGGTGTGGTAGTGGTGATGGTGGCGGTGTGGTAGTGATGGCAGTGATGTGATGGTGGTGGTGTGGTGGTGGTGATGGTGGTGGTGATGGTGGTGGTGTGGTAGTGGTGATGGTGGTGGTGCACAGGTGTTTGGGTGGTGTACAGGTGTGTGTGTGTGTGTGTGTGTGTGTGTGTGTGTGTGTTCTACATTTCAACATACAGGTATACCCCCCCCCACATACAACATACACATACATACACATACACATACACATACACACACATCATCTTTCACACTCCACTAACTCAAATTTCTGATGTTCTATTTTCTTAGGTTCTTTTTTTGACTGTTTTTACATCACAAGGGACTGGCCAAGGACACATAAAAAGTTACAAAAAGCCTGCTCAATTGCCAGTCCCTATAAAGAGAGTAAAACATGTAAAAAAAGTGGGTGGGTCAATTTAGTTCGGGGGTCCTTATGTTCTATTAATCCAAACAGGTCATAGCGAGGTCAGGAAACAGCCCGGCACCTTACCTGTGTGTGGAGGTGAGTCATAGGTGGTCAGCCAGTGCTTCCACTCACCCCCCCTCTGTGTCTCCACCCTCTGTCTCAGGTGACTCACACACACGCCCTGGCTTACCTGTGGACAGAGATAAAAAACATTAATTGAAGTTATCATTATGCACCTAAAGAAATTAATTTATTGTTTGGTTCTTTAAATATTGTTTGCATTTGTGTTTATGATTATTAAATATTGTTTTATATGTTTGTGTGTCTGTCTGTCTGTCCAGCTGGTGTTTGTCTAAGAATTATATATACATAATAAGACTTATTCATACACACACCCACACCCTCATACACACACCCACACCCACATACACACAAACACACACACACACACACACACACACACACACACACACACACACACACACTTGCACATACATCCACACCCACGCAAACAAACATAATTAGGTTACATAACATGGAAGCACTTCAATTTACGTCCTGCGGTGCACACGAAAGGCACGCACACAATGAGACACACACACACACACACACACGTATCAATAATGACAATAGCACGCAAGTAGACTACATTAATGGAAGCAAGAATACTCACACATGCAACGTTGAGAGAGAGAGAGAGAGAGAGAGAGAGAGAGAGAGAGAGAGAGAGAGAGAGAGAGAGAGAGAGAGAGAGAGAGAGAGAGAGAGAGAAGAGAGAGAGAGAGAGAGAGAGAGAAAGAGAGAAAGAGAGAAAGAGAAAGGAGAAAGAGAAAGAGAAAGAGAAAGAGAGAGAGAGAGAGAGAGAGAGAGAGAGAGAGAGAGAGAGAGAGAGGGTGGGGTGGACGGGTATATTTCTTTTATTTGTCCACTTATACTTGCATTACGCCCACAAGTTCCTCTTACAAGTGCATTCAACCCAATTACCACCATAATAACGACCCACCAACACGACCAACGCCATCACCACCACAACTCACTGACCTTCCTCGTAACACCATCAATTCGCGACGCCACTTTCTCCGTCTGGCGATACAATTTCTCTCCCATAACCACCGCCGCAAATGCTACTACTGCCACTACCACTCCCATTACTTCCACCCGTGAATTACCTAATCGTTGCCTCCTAGTACCTGAATGTATTTGACTTTACTCTCCCTCCTCCTCCTCCTCTTAAAAAAAAATAATAATAATAATAATCCTCTTCTTCCATTTGCCCTCATAGACACTACACACCTCAGGAAGTCAGGCACTATTGATGAAAGCCACACATAACCTTTCTCCTTACTAAAGTGCAACCAAACTAGAAGCTACAAAGTGAAAAATCGACATGATCTAAATTCTGAAAAAAAATCCCAGAAGCGCAGTTTTTGTTTTAATCAAGGAAGATGCAAGGTCAAAGGAGGGGAAAAAGGTATAAGGTAATCAGGGGGCGGCCTGGCCTTCATTAAGCTGATAACGCAAGGCTCTTCCCCGAAATTCACTATTAATAACATCAAAATCAGATCTGCTTCCCCGCGGGTCGATAGAGCAAAGCGGCGCCTCGCAAACAGCATTTTAAATAATACAGGCAAATCGACCCATATTTATGCTTAGCTTCAGGAGAGGGTAAGAGGGTCAAGGACTCAGTCTTCATGCCCTTTAGGTTGAAATGAGGGAAAGGCGAGGAAGGGTGAGAAGAAGTAAGGGAAGGAGGGGAAACAAGAAGGGAAAGGTATTAATATGGGAAAAAATTAAGATTGACACTCCAATTATCACCCTTCCCTACTACTACTACTACTACTACCACCACCACTATTACTAATGCTGTTACTACTACTACTACTATATTACTACTACTACTACCACCACCACTATTACTACTGCTGTTACTACTACTACTACTACTACCACTATTACTACTGCTGTTACTACTACTACTACTACCACTATTACTACTGCGGGTTTACTATTTACAAACATACTATACTATACTACTATTTCCCACAACTATTACTACTATTACTACTACAACTACACACTATTACTAACTGCGTTACTACTACTACTAAAACATTTTAACACTCTTTACACTATACTACTACTACTACTATACTATTTACATACCACCACCACTATTACTACTGCTGTTACTACTACTACTACTAACCACTATTACTACTGCTGTTACTACTACTACTAATACTACTACTACCACTAATACTACTGCTATTACTACTACTATTACTATTACTACTACTACTACTACTGATATTACTACTACTATTACTATTACTACTGCTGTTACTACTACCACTACTATATACTACTACTACTACTACTACGTAAAATTATCATTTCTATTACTACTACAGCAACAACTACTACCACTACTACCACTACTATTATTACTACACTACTGATTCTACCTACCTACTACTATTTCTACTACTAATACTACCATTACTACTATCACCACTAATATAATCAATAATGATAGCAAATAATAAACAAAATTACAATAATAAGTAGGTTTATGCTCCCACGCCCTCCACCACCCCCACCACCACCCCAATCACCACCACCACCACCACCCCAATCACCACCACCACCACCACCACTGTTGGGACGCAGAGGCGGCACCGAGAGATCAGCTGTGGCCCGAATTGGATTATGCGATCAGGCTAATGGAGGGCGACGTCACCTATTTCACCATTTGTCCTTATTTTTGGAATGTGAATTACCTATTACTCTGTTGTGTTACTTTATTTGATTTTCTTTTATTTATATGCATGTTCAGATTTTGGTTTCCGTATTTTTGGGATTCTCTCTCTCTCTCTCTCTCTCTCTCTCTCTCTCTCTCTCTCTCTCTCTCTCTCTCTACTATGCATGTCAAGGTTCAATTCCAGTCACAAAACACCACAGAAAGCACCGCCATACATACCACCCACACACACACACACACAGTCACACACACACACACACCCCTTCATTACATCCTCACACTCCCATGCACCTACCACATCCCTCACCACACCACACACCCACACACCAACGCAGAGGTAGATTTCTCGCCCCGACCAGACTCCTGCACTGCGAACCATAAATCACACGTGATCGTAATGTATTCCCGCGGACAGAGGCAGCATCCACGATCAGCCGGGAGGGCGGTGAGGATGGGTAAAAGGGATGGGTATAAGGATGGGTATTGGAGGGCGAGGCGATGAGGCGTTGATGCAGATGAGGATGGGAGTATGCGTGGGAGTGATGAGTGAAGGTGAGGCTTTACGGGATGAGGATGTGGTGAAAATGATGGTGTGTGTGTGCATGTTAAAAGAGAGACAGATGGTTTAAGGTGAATATGATGCGAGTGAGGAAAATAATGAAAGAGTAAGGAGAAAAAAGTAATATTATGAAGTAGGGAATATATAAATGATTAATAAAGAATGAGGTAGTCTTTTGAAAATGAAAAAAAGGTGAGGTCTATCTATCTATCTATGTCTATCGTATAAAACATCTTAAAACTGAACTGCTGAATTAAATACATAAAATACAACAGAAAAACTTGCATGAAAAAGTACCTTACAAAACTTACGAATAAAACAACAAAAAGAATAACAAATGAACAAAACTTTCTCTCTCTCTCTCTCTCTCTCTCTCTCCTCTCTCTCCTCTCTCTCTCTCTCTCTCTCTCTGTATCTTCCATCTTTTTTCTCATTTTCATCTCCACCAGTCTATCTTTCTCTTCTTTTCCGTCTATTTTACTCGCCTTTTTCCTCTTCTTATTCTGTTCGTCTGTACCTATTCACCTCTCTCTCCCCTCTCTCTCTACATGACACCAAGAAGCTCAGACACCTACACACAATAACTTTCCATTTCACTTAGACGATTGCCGTTGCGCGCTCTAGGAGGTGGGGGGAAAAACAGAGACTGAGGGGAAGGGAGAGGGAAGGAGAGGGAAACTAGGTGGGGGTGAGAGGGGGACGGGAGACCACGAGAGGGACGAGAGGGAATCAGAGAAGGGTGAGAGAAAAACTAGGTGGGATTGAGTGGGGAACGGGAGGCCACGAGAGGGATGAGAGGGAATCAGAGTATAGGAGGTGCAAAAGGAGGAGGAAGGGTGAGTGGAGGGACTGGAGGGAGGAGTGAAGTAAGGGAGAGGGGAGGAGGGGAGAGTGGGAGGGGTGTGGAAGGGGAATGACACGACGGAACAGAATAGAAAGGGTAAGGGGATTGAGCAAGGGAGAGGAAAAATAGGGACAGGTGGAGGGAGGGATGAGGCAAGTGAGAGGGAAGGAGTGGAGGGGGAGAGAGCAGTGAAAGGGAAAAGGGATCGGAGGAGAGGAAACCATGTGGAAAGGAGAAGAGAGAGGGATGAGAGAGAGAGAGAGAGGAGAGAAGAGGAGAGAGAGAGGGAGGAAGAGAGATGGAAAGATCAGTAGGTCTCGAGTACACTTGGCAAAGTGACCAATAAGAAGGATTACCAAACCGCAATCAAATACAAGGTTATTGACTATACAAAGAGCCGCCAGTCAGAGCACGAACTAGGGCGGGACTCGAACCGCGACCGAATGCAAGGGACGCTGCACATGCGATCACGTCTCTCACAAACTTGCCACCCTGACGGAGCAGAGAGGGACGAATAAAGGTTATGACAGAAAGGCGCGAGAGACAGAAAGAGACGGATGAAGAGAGAGAAAGAAAGGGAAGGAAATAGACGGAGTAAAGTTTAAAACTTGCCTACAGACAATGCAAGTACCAAATACAAGGTTTTGGGACATACAAAGGGCCGCCACGTCAGCACGAACTAGGCGGACTCGAACAGCTGACCGAATGCACAGGGACGCTGCACATTGCGAACTCACGTCTCTACCAACCTTGCCACCCTGACGAGCAGAGGTGAATAGGTACTGTACAGACGAACAGAAAAAGAAGAGGAAAAAGGCGAGTAAAATAGACGGAAAAGGAGAGAACTTGTGGAGATATAAATGAGAAAAAAGATGGAAGAGACGGAGGAGAGAGGAGAGGGAGAGGAGAGAGAGAGAGAGAGAGAGAGAGAAGAGAGAGAGAGAGGAGAGAGGAGAGAGAGAAGAGATGGAGAGGAGGATGAGAGAGAGGAGAGAGAGAGAGAGAGAGAGAGAGAGAGAGACGAGGAGAGAGAGAGAGAAGAGAGAGAGAGAGAGAGAGAAAAAAAAGAAAGAAAAAAAAACACACACAGGCACGAGGCAGAGTAAAAGGAACTGGGGAAAATAGGACATGAGTGGGAGCCTCTTAAGGGCATGACACAGATTTGGACTCGCAAAAGCAGTCTCCGGGGTACAACATTGCCTTAAGAAGCTCACGACACACGCCACGACCTGTTCCCGCCCTCATCACACTCACACTCTCTCTCTCTCTCTCTCTCTCTCTCTCTCTCTCTCTCTCTCTCTCTCTCTCTCCGTATCATCCATCTTTTTTCTCATTTTCATTTCCACCAGTCTATCTTTCTCTTCTTTTCCGTTTATTTTACTCGCCTTTTTTCCTCTTTTCTTATTCTTTTCGTCTGTACCTATTCACCTCTCTCTCTCTCTCTCTCTCTCTCTCTCTCTCTCTCTCTCTCTCTCTCTCCATCATGGTTCCTCTTACCCTTCAAACCGCCCTTGCTCACCCTGCCTTATCTCCTCCACCCTTGCTTAGCTGTCAACCCTTTTTTTTCCCTCTCTTCCTCCCTCACGAACCTGCTTCCCTCCCTCAGGTCTCTCCAACACCTCTCCTCCACGCCCGTGTTTTCAAGGGTAAGGAAAGGTTTCTGGCTGGTGAAAATGGAGAGAAAGAAAGGGTGGAAGGAAGATGGAGAGATAAGGTAAAAAGGGTGAATGGGGGAAGGATTTTAAGGCTAGATAAAGGAGAATAAGAGGGATTAGGAAAAGAATGAATTTGGAACCTCTGGAAATGAGTATAGAAAAAGTTATGAAAAATAGGAAAGTAGAAAATGAGGAAACAGGTAAGGGGATAGAGAATGATAAGGGCTGGCTAGAGGATGTTTAGGGTTAGTGATTGGTTAGGGATGGGATAGGGGATAGGGAAGACAAGGGTGTGAAATTATTTGGAAGCTCTGGAAATGAGTTAGAGAAAAATTATAAGAATAGAAAAGTAGAAGAGGAAACGGGTAAATGGATAGAGAATAATAAGGAATGGATAGAGGACGGTTTAGGGTTAGGGAATGGTTAGGGGTGGGATAGTGGATAGGGAAGACAAGGGTGTGTCCTTCTCGCCTCCCTCCTGCCGCGCCTCACGACACTATCCTTTCTATCCTCCCCTAACCAAGGAGTCGACACCCTCACGCCGTTTTTTATCGCCTCAACGCAGTACTAATGACAGGGGTGACTTGCAAAAACTCGACTACCTGCTGAGGCTAAAATGATGATGACAATAATAATAAATAATGATAGTAATAATAAATTGGACTTAATACAAAGATTACTAACGTCAGAGAGAGAGAGATTTTTGCTTCTATTCACAATCTTTTTCTTTTTGTTACCTTCGACATTTTAGGTGTTAATCGAAAGGCTTTTTCTCTTTTTTTACCTATGTTTTTTACTGTGTGTGTCTGTGTGTGTGTGTGTGTGTGTGTGTGTTTTACCTCAACACCAGACATAATGTAGTCAGCGTTGACCTCTCCAGTTCGCAACCCGGCCACGGAGGAATAAGGAGGAGGAGGAGGAGGAGGAGGAGGAGGAGGAGGAGGAGGAGAGGAGGAGACCTGGTGGATTTTATTTTCTTAATCACCTGAGCGCCTTGTTCTCTTAAGTTGTTGCGCTCGTGCATGTATTCTCAAAATCATGCATGAATCATCGTTAATCTCCCGGGTGATTGGATGGCTCGGTGTGCTGCAACATGTCTGCCCGGCCAATCACACCCTTGCGCCAACCACAAAAACACACCATCAACCAATGAGAGGCTACACAATACACTCAGTGGCCAATCAGCTTCAAGGTAACTAACCCAGCGACCAATGGGCATCCCGCTTGCTTAACGTGCCCAGAGGGATATAAAACCGGCTTGTGTACCGTGTGTCCTGAGATCACGTACGCACACACACTCAGACACACACACACACATACACACACACACACACACACACACACACACACACACACACACACACACACACACACACACACACACAGGCTGTAAAGCTAATTTGTGTTCAACTTAAGCGTGTATTTATTTCGCAGCAGAAAGGAGAGAGAGAGAGAGAGAGAGAGAGAGAGAGAGAGAGAGAGAGAGAGAGAGAGAGAGAGAGAGAGAGAGAGAGAGAGAGAGAGAGAGAGAGAGAGAGAGAGAGAGAGAGAGAGAATAACTACTCTATATTATTCCATTCCTGATCATCACATTTCCATCCTTCTATCCTATACACAGGTTACCATTCAATCTTGCAATTCTTAAAAATCCTTATTATGCTTATTTGAAAGGGCGGGCGTGGAGGGGTAGGGCAAAAGACGCAAAGCATAGAGGATAATAGGGTTGGGGGTGTTGGGGTAGGAGCGCGGGGTTTGCGGGAGGGGCAAAGGTGTCTGAGAAGGCGACCCGCAGTCTGCTTAGTATCCCTGCCCCCCCCAAACGAACCCTCTACCCTGTACCCCCGTTGGCCCCCTGGGAGGTCCTCTTAACGCTTGGGATGCTGAGGTAATGGGAGAGAACAGGTAACCATTATGAGGACGCAGGGTGGCCATGGGGAGTCTTGGATATAGGTGTTCACTTAGCCGAACTGACAGACAGACATGCAGATATACCAAGCCAGACAACGAACACGCAGGCGGTTATAGATAAATACATATACGTACGTGCATGCCAACAGACTTTACTGATATAAATAGAGAGCCAATCAGTGAGGGATATATAGAGATAGAGGATCTGATAGAAGAAAAAGAAGCAGTGATTAAGACAGTGAATGGGAAACACAGAAGGGTAAAAGAAAAATAAGAAAAAAATATATAATGAAGACTTACAAATACCAAGACCAGTTTTCTGATTGTAAATTTCCCAGACAAACATTAAATTTTTCCTATTTCAATAAATTTTCCTATTTCAATAACTTTTCCTATTTTATAAAGCTTTCAAAATCTTCATTCCACACAAAGCAAAAAAGATAAACCCTACTTAAGACAGACACCAACACTGCTCTTAACAAGCGTCTACCTCTTCTTACGTGTACCCGCGGTCATCTCCCCGGGGTATATACCGTCTACCCGAACTAAATTTGCCCATCCCCCCTTTTTATAGTATCTTACTGTCTCCTTTATAGGGACTCGCAACTAAGCGGTCTTTCTGTTACTTCTTCTTTTTTCGTTGGCCAGTCCTTTGTGATGAGAAAAGAAAAAAAAAGGAAAAAAAAGAAAGAAAAAAAACACTTAACAACCCCCCGACCCAACACTATAGTCTGGCTGGCCATGAAATGTCACTCCGCTATCGTCCCACACTCGCACCTTCCCCCTTCACGAGATGCAATACAGAAAGCTATGTCCAGTTACGACGCCAAAGCTCGCATCCCAAGTGGTGAAGATCGTTGCTAAATCACGTACTTCACCCATTTGCGAGATGTACCCTTATGATGCACTCTGAAATGCGCAGAGCAAACCTGTTCCTTCTCAGACTCGGGCTTCAGGGCAATCAACTTCATACGACATGGACAGGATAATCAAGCTCTATATCCTGGTACAGAAACGTGATTTCAGTCCGTAATAAGACCTAAAACAAGAACCCAAACACAAAACCTTCACCATAAGACGCACTACAATACTAAAAACCCAAAAGAAAACACATTAATCCCAATATACAGAAAACTGAAACCCAAATCCTACTATAGACTCGGGGATCAAAAGGAAGCGTTAAGTTTCCTGCACGCGTCCGTAACTACGCTGCAGCCACCAGTCAGCCGCCCCGTGTCCGGCGTGGGTGAGGGCGTCGGTGGGCGGCGGTGGCGGGCGTGCAGGGGTAGCCAGCCACCGCTCCAGGCTATGCTTGGCCATGAACCCGCTTTTCTCCGCCTCCCCTCCCTCCCCCTCCCCCCCCACCTTACTATCATACCCCTACACCAGCAACACCCAAAAACCCCCCCTCTCTTCTCTCCCCCTCTCTCTCTCTCTCTCTCTCTCCCCTTCCCCCTCTTTTTCTCTCGTGTTTAGCATAGTAGATATTGTCTGAGGGGTATATATAGAGTCCCCCTTTGACACACCCCCCAACACCCCACCACGCACGCCCACGCACACACCACACATACGCACAAGGTTATATTCCTTTCCCCCCATTTTTTTTTTTTTAGGGGGTTTTTTGCGTTGCCAAATCACTTCTTTTTGTTTCCCTTTTCCCCGTACCGGGCGGCCTCAGGGGGTGCGGTGTTGCCTATCGCCTACCCAACAAAAAGCTTGTTACGGTGTGTGGTGTGTGTGTGTGTGTGGTTTTGTGGGTTTTGTGGTGTGGTGTGGTGTGGTGTGCGGTGGGGGTTTTGGGGTTGGTTGTGTGTGTGTGGTCAAGGTGGAATGTAAAATGCCCCCATCAATGAATATATTACTCATCAAAACACCGAGAGAGGGAGAGAGAGAGAGGAGAGAAGAGGAGGGGGAGAGGGGGAAAAGAGGGGAGGAGAGAGAGGAGGAGAGAGAGAGAGAGGAGGAGAGAGAGGAGGAAAAAGGGGGGAGAGAGAAGAAAAGATAGAGAAGAGAGGAAGGGGAGAGAGAGAGAGAATGGCGGCAAAGTCATTATTTTCCCCCTGCTTAAAGCTCACCTCGCCTCCCCTACCTCCCTATAGCCCAAATATTAAACAAACAACATCATCCACCTGGCCGGCCGCTGCGGATTTTATCAATTTTTTTTTAGGGGAAAAAAAAAAGTGATAAATTTAGTCAAGGGAAACCCTTTGTTTGAAATTTCCCAACCCAGAAAATTTTTTTCTATCTAATTAATATGCTTTTAAATGTACTCCTATTTATTTTTCCGTTAAGTACTCAAGCGTCGTCGCATTTGTGTACATTAACTGTTTTATTGTTTTCTTACAACTTGTGCTACATGTGGAATTATTTAATGCAACATCTGTATAATGTAATTACAAAAAAGGTTCTTCATAACTTAATTATGTGTAGCTTAGCCGAGTGAAGTTCAGCCCAACGCCTCATGAATTATGGTGAAAGCGCGCGCGCGAGCACACGCACACGCACACACACACACACACACGCACACACACACACGCACAACGCACACACATCCATCCGCCACCTAAGGCCCTGCTCTACCTTTTTCACCTGAAGGCAACCTGACTCACCAATTCGGGCGGGGTCGGTCAGCACGCCCTTCTGCAGTTGTGGGCGGCGGCGTGCCCGGGCTGACCATGGGCGTGGGTCACGGTGTGGGTGGAAAAAGCCCAGGCGGCGGACGGAGCGGGTGTGGGCGTAGCAGGTCAATGAAACGCTATATCATGGGCGTGGAAGTGGGTGATGGGCGTAGGTGTCGGTGGGTTAATTAAGCTCGTGGATGCAGGTGTGGGTGTGGATTTAGCTAATTAACCTGGACGCCCGCCCGTATCAGGCCAGGTACTTAAAAGTTCAGGTATTATTTTGTTCAACTCTTATCGTTTCAAAAAGGGGGAAAAAATAATGACTGACACAATCTATATGATGAAAGGCTCTACTCCCTGAAAATTACTGGGATTTACACACACACACACACACACACACACACACACACACACACACTAACAGAATAGTTAAAACCGTACCTCTACTCTATTTACATCCACCTTAGCTTGTCGTTAAGAGAGAAGAGAGAGAGAGAGAAGAGAGAGAGAGAGAGAGAGAGAAGAGGAGAGAGGGAGAGAGAGAGAGAGGAGAGGAGAGAGGAGAGGAGAGAGAGAGAGAGAGAGAGAGAGAGGAGAGAGAGAGGAAGAGAGAGAGAGAGAGAGAGAGAGAGAGGAGAGAGAGAGAGAGAGAGAGAGAGAAAGGGAAAAAAAAATAAACAAAAGTTGATGAGGTGATCAAGAGAAAGTAAACAAAAAGAAACCTTTCATACCCAACACCTCAACCAGTCCCCGAAAAAGACATCCCAGAGCCACCCATGGAACCCAAAGTACCCAGTGCCCCGTCCCCGCCCCATCCAGCCCCGCCCCTGCCTGGCTTCGATGTCCAGACAGCCCAGCACCCCCAAAAGGCATGTTCTTAGCGGCATGAGGCTTGATCGGGCGTGTTGTTGAATGAATTAGGCTGATGATAAGAAAAAAAGGCGAGGGTGATATTAGGACTGGAAGGGATGGAGGGCGATGCTCCGTATGTTTGTTGATGTGGCGGAGGAGGAGGAGAGAGAAGAGGAGGAGTGAGGAGGAGGAGGAGGAGGAGGAGGAGAAAGAAGAAGAGGAGGAGGAGGAGGAGGAGGAGGAGGAGGAGGAGGAGGAGGAGGAGGAGGAGAAAGAAGAGGAGGAGGAGGAGGAGGAGGAGGAGAGGAGGTAGAGGGAAAGTATATCAAACACCAAAAAAATACTCATGAAAAACAAAACTTCACCAGGAAAGAGAAGTTAGGTAAGACCCAACGCATGTCAAGGGAGGCGCGAGGGTGACGGGATGAGACCGGGAGGAGGGAGGGATGCCGGGGGTGGGAGAGACAGAGAAAGAAAGAAACAGGGCATGGAAGGGGTTGCAGGGGACACAGGAGATACAAAAGGGTTAGGAGGACCACAGAAGGGGAAAGGGGTAGAGGGAAGGTGTGAGACTCATTGGACCAGGGAAGGGGGTGATGGGAGGGATAGGGGATGGGGAGGGATGGACGTGGACGAGGAAGGGGTAGTGATGGGAGGGATAGGGGAGGGATGTGGAGGGATAGGGGAGGGGTGGAAGGGGTACTGATGGGAGGAATGGGGAGGGATGGAGGTGGAAGGGGTAGTGATGGGAGGTGATAGGAGGCGGTGAGGGGGAGTGGATAGGGGATGTGGAGGGATGGACGTGGACGAGGAAGGGGTAGTGATGGGAGGGATAGGGGATGTGGAGGGATAGGGGAGGGGTGGAAGGGGTAGTAATGGGGGTGATGGGAGGCGGTGAGAGGGAGGTACAGGTGATGGGGAGGTATAGGTGAGGGGGAGGTACGTTCGCCTGACCAACACAGCGTCACCAGCGGACCCGGACTCGTTCTGTAAACTCGTCTGACCGCCCCTCGCCCGCGGCCCGACCACCTGGCTGCCCCGCCCGCCCGCCCGCCGCCCTCTGCCTCACACAGGACACGCGGACAATGGACACGGGGCGGGCTGGCCGTACACAGCTCCCTCTATACATCATCATCATTGGTAGCCATTACAAGTTCACTATAGCACAAAGGCCTCACACAACTTTCTCGCCACTCATCTCTGTCTCCTGCTCGTGGCTTCCATTTCGTTCCAGCTAAAAAATTTCTCAACTCGTGTCTCTATTTGATTATCCTTCTACCTCGGCGTCTATCCCTTTATACAGGTCTATTTGATTCTCCTTCTACCTCGGCGTCTATCCCTTTATACAGGTCTATTTGATTCTCCTTCTACCTCGGCGTCTATCCCTTTATACAGGTCTATTTGATTCTCCTTCTACCTCGGCGTCTATCCCTTCATACAGGTCTATTTGATTCTACCTCGGCGTCTATCCCTTTATACAGGTCTATTTGATTCTACCTAGGCGTCTATCCCTTCATACAGGTCTATTTGATTCTCCTTCTACCTCGGCGTCTATCCCTTCATACAGGTCTATTTGATTATCCTTCTACCTAGGCGTCGATCCCTTCATACAGGTCTATTTGATTCTACCTCGGCGTCTATCCCTTCATACAGGTCTATTTGATTCTACCTCGGCGTCTATCCTTTCATACAGGTCTATTTGATTCTCCTTCTACCTAGGCGTCTATCCCTTCATACAGGTCTATTTGATTCTACCTCGGCGTCTATCCCTTCATACAGGTCTATTTGATTCTCCTTCTACCTCGGCGTCTATCCCTTTATACAGGTTTATTTGATTCTCCTACCTCGGCGTCTATCCCTTCATACAGGTCTATTTGATTCTATCTCGGCGTCTATCCCTTTATATAGGTCTATTTGATTCTACCTCGGCGTCTATCCCTTCATACAGGTCTATTTGATTCTCCTTCTACCTCGGCGTCTATCCCTTCATACAGGTCTATTTGATTCTACCTCGGCGTCTATCCCTTCATACAGGTCTATTTGATTCTACCTCGGCGTCTATCCCTTCATACAGGTCTATTTGATTCTACCTCGGCGTCTATCCCTTTATACAGGTCTATTTGATTCTACCTCGGCGTCTATCCCTTCATACAGGTCTATTTGATTCTCCTTCTACCTAGGCGTCTATCCCTTCATACAGGTCTATTTGATTCTACCTAGGCGTCTATCCCTTCATACAGGTCTATTTGATTCTCCTTCTACCTCGGCGTCTATCCCTTTATACAGGTTTATTTGATTCTATCTCGGCGTCTATCCTTTATACAGGTCTATTTGATTCTATCTCGGCGTCTATCCCTTTATACAGGTCTATTTGATTCTACCTCGGCGTCTATCCCTTCATACAGGTCTATTTGATTCTCCTTCTACCTAGGCGTCTATCCCTTCATACAGGTCTATTTGATTCTACCTAGGCGTCTATCCCTTCATACAGGTCTATTTGATTCTCCTTCTACCTAGGCGTCTATCCCTTCATACAGGTCTATTTGATTCTACCTAGGCGTCTATCCCTTCATACAGGTCTATTTGATTCTCCTTCTACCTCGGCGTCTATCCCTTCATACAGGTCTATTTGATTCTATCTCGGCGTCTATCCCTTTATACAGGTTATTTGATTCTACCTCGGCGTCTATCCCTTCATACAGGTCTATTTGATTCTCCTTCTACCTCGCGTCTATCCCTTCATACAGGTCTATTTGATTCTACCTCGGCGTCTATCCCTTCATACAGGTCTATTTGATTCTACCTAGGCGTCTATCCCTTCATACAGGTCTATTTGATTCTACCTAGGCGTCTATCCCTTCATACAGGTCTATTTGATTCTCCTTCTACCTCGGCGTCTATCCCTTTATACAGGTTTATTTGATTCTCCTACCTCGGCGTCTATCCCTTCATACAGGTCTATTTGATTATCCTTCTACCTCGGCGTCTATCCCTTTATACAGGTCTATTTAATTCTCCTTCTACCTCGGCGTCTATCCCTTCATACAGGTCTATTTGATTCTCCTACCTCGGCGTCCCTTTATACAGGTCTATTTGATTCTACCTCGGCGTCTATCCCTTTATACAGGTCTATTTGATTCTCTTTCTACCTCGGCGTCTATCCCTTTATACAGGTCTATTTGATTCTACCTCGGCGTCTATCATTTCATACAGGTCTATTTGATTCTCCTTCTATCTCGGCGTCTATCCCTTCATACAATTAATAGGGAATAATACTTGACTTAGTAGACCTTAGTAGACTTATACACAATATAGCCGTGAAAAGAGTGATTCCTATAATACCATCCACACTATACACAGACATACATACATACATCAAAACTAAACACACCCTCTCTCACGACACATCCTGCACAGACATAAAATACACCTTGTCTCTAAATAATCCACAGGTAACACGCTAATTACCTAAAGAGCCTCCTTTAAGGTAACACGCTACACTTTTTTTTCCTCCACCAGTCCACCATAGGGTAATAAAGAAACACTTGAATACCCTATAGTAATATTGCATAAAACATTTTCTCGTGTTCAGGAGCAATATCCTTCCACAGACGGGGAGGCGCACAACACTTACGTACACGGGGAGGCGCACAACACTTACGTACAGGGGGAGGCGCACAACACTTACGTACACGGGGAGGCGCACAACACTTACGTACACGGGGAGGCGCACAACACTTACGTACACGGGGAGGCGCACAACACTTACGTACAACAGTTTACCGCGATAAAAACCACCGGAAAGCCCCACGACAATTAAGTAAAAAGCTATATTCTAAAACAAGATTCACCCTCCACCTCGATAAAGTAAAAATAGGAATAGCCTGAAAGAGAGAACAGAAAAGGGGGAACATAGCGGCATATTCCAAAATTCCTGAACAAGAACTTTACGATAAAGTATTTTACGGTGACACAAATATTATGAGCATTTGACGATGGCATACGAGAGAGAGAGAGAGAGAGAGAGAGAGAGAGAGAGAGAGAGGAGAGAGAAGAGAGAAGAGAGAGAGAGAGAGAGAGAGAGAGAGAGAGAGAGAAGAGAGAGAATAGATAAAAACTGCGAAGACTCAACTACGCCGTTCTTATCCTCTCTCCTCTCTCTCTCTCTCTCTCTCTCCTCTCTCTCTCTCTCTCTCTCTCTCTCCTCTCAAATTGATATGTGAAAAGTGACAGCTGTTTTCCAGAAATCCAATATTCCGTCTATGAGAAAAAATTGGTGGCGCTGAGCACGCTTCGAGAGAGAGAGAGAGAGAGAGAGAGAGAGAGAGAGAGAGAGAGAGAGAGAGAGAGAGAGAGAGAGAGAGAGAGAGAGAGAGAGAGAGAGAGTTACTTAATTTCAAGAGAAGACTGAAATACAAAAAATATGATAAAAACTTTGTCATTAACGGATAACATGAAGGAGGAAAAAGTTTAGAGGAAGGAGAGAGGGAGGTAATGCGGAGGAGGGGGAGGTTGAGGGGGTGTTGATGTGGAGTGATGGAGGGGCGATGTGACACTCATGGTGGAGGTGGAGAGAAAGGGAGGGAGAGTGAGGGAAGGAGGGAGAGCTGCACTTGTCCGGCGGAGGTCAGTGATGGCCTGCAGGCATGTCCAATCCTCCTCCTCCTCCTCCTCCTCCTCTCCTCCTCCTCCTAAATGTTAGAGTCGTTGATCGATGGAATAAGTTACCAGCAAATGTTGTCGGAGCCAACACAATAACTACATTCAAAAACAGACTTGACGCGCACTGTAAAGTAAATGGGTATTGATAGTGCGAATTCGTATCTAGTCCCCCGTATCGATTAGTTGTAGTGGTAGTGGTAGTTGTAGTTAGTATTTTTCATATCCTATCATTCTGCACTATGAAACTTCCATGTTCCTATCCTCTTTAGGGACATGGTATAATTTTCCAACTGTTTTCTTACAAGTAGTTGATAGTTAGTAGTATGTAGTTCAGCAGATACCCTCGCTATGGACCAATAGGCCTCCTGGTGTCTGTTATTCCTATGTAATCCTATGTAATCCTCCTCCTCCTCCTCCTCCTGCACCCACGCTATATTTAATACAACACAGCCTGGACTTCCTATCAATATTTCATAACATGTATCTGCTGGAACTACAACCACCACCACAAGTATTACTACCACACATAAGGTTTACAGACGTACTACACATTATGATGCCTTCTCTATGTCAACTGGTTTTTCAAAACCCCCTTAAGTTCAACACGCCAGCCATAAAGACTATAACACCACATAAACAACATTTACTCACCACATAATCGTCAATGCCTGATTATTAAGATATTATCAACCACAACCACGATTTTCATGTGTATTAAACCACCATTATTCCTCATAAATTTATCAGTTCCTTTGATACACCTGAGTAACTACTACTTTTACCATCAATAATTTTACAATAACTACTACTACTACTACTACTACTATACTACTACTACCTCTACTACTACTACCATTAGTACTACAACAATTACCACCATCGCCAACACAACCAGGCGCCCGCCAGGCCACTTTTTCGTCTGCCAACTCACTTTGCCTCCAGCCACCACACCTGATCCTCCCCCCCCTCCCTTCTTTCCTCCATTCCTTCCTCGTCAGCTTCCCCTTCCTTTCCTCCTCCTCCTTCTCTTAGATCAAACGTACTACTCAAATTCATGGAAGGAGAAAATTTACGTTTAAAACAAGATGCAGCCTCCTCCTCCTCGTCCCCCTCCTCTTCGTCATCAGAATGGCTGCTCACCGCTAATTGCACCCTTCCGCGACTGTTAATGTCCCATCCTCCTAGTTAGCAGTCAACCGCCGCCTCCTGTACTGAAGCTGGGCTCTTCCTTCCTCCTCCGTTTGCTCCTCCTCCTCCTCCGTCTCCTAGCATCTTCACCTCATTCCTTCCATGCCTTTGACACTTCGATCTCCTCCCGCTCACGTCAGCACCTCCTCATCCCAAGACGTCCTCCTTCTACTTACCTTTTTTTCCTGCCCTGCTGCCTATATTCCCTTCCTTCCCTACGTCTCGATACCATCCTTAATTTCCCTCTCTCCCACTTTCCTCCCTTTCCCTTCCATCAGAGGACATTGAAAGGCACGTCTTTGCGTCTTCTCTCCCAAGTCATCCTCCCAGGGCGCCACGAGCTACACTTCCCTATAAACAGTGCTATTGTGTGCATCAGTGTCTCCGCAGCAGTCATCTTCAGAAGGCCCTGTGGCAAAAAGTCTTCTCTACCACCTCCTTCACTGCCATCTCCACCATCACCATCACCATCACCATCACCATCACCACCACACCACCATCACCACCACCACCACCACCACCATCACCACCACCACCACCACCACCACCCACCATCACCACACCACCACCACCACCACCACCCACCATCACCACCACCACCCACCACCACCACCACCACCACCACCCACCACCACACTCCTTCACCTCCTCCACCTGCATCCTTTTTCCCAGTGTAAGAATATTTTTTTTTGCTTAGGTGTCTCCACATTGCCTGAGGACATATCACCTGTTCTCTCCAGACTCCTCCTGCTCCTCCTCCTCCATGTCCTCCTCTGGTTTCCTGTTATTTCTATCCTTCACTAACACAACATTTCTTTTTCTTTCTTATGCAATTCACCTTTACATATACAAGAAATCCACATATATATACACTTACACTAATCCCAGCCTCCCTCCCTTCCTCCATCCCACCATTACCTTGCAAAAGTTTCCTCTAATACCATCTTACTCAGCCGTGTCCACAAATCGAACACCGCGAACACACAGCTTCCCTCCTCCTCCTCCCCCTCCTCCTCCTCCTCCTCCTCCTCCTCCTCCTCCTCCTCCTCCTCCTCCTCCTCCTCCTTGCTTCCTCCATCTCTAATCAACGAGGGAACAACATGAACACTTTATCTCCGGGTAACCTTTGACTCCTAGCAGCGGGAGATACCTGAGGAGGAGGAGGAGGAGGAGGAGGAGGACAGAGGAGGATGAAAGGGAAAAGAGGCGCATCCGTTCGCCAATTCCCTCTTTCCCCTTCACATTATGCTACTTTTTTCCTCCTCCTCCTCGTCTTCTTCTTCTTTTCTCTCCTCCTCTCCCATCTCCTTCGCAACCATGACTTCTAACAATACGGTCACACTCTTTAAAAAGCTCATTATCCCCATCCTTTTCCGGTGATCTAGACCCCCCCTTCTCTTCTCTCTCTCTCTCTCTCTCTCTCTCTGGCTTTGTGGTGTACTGAGGGGAAGGGGAAAGAGAGGGGAGAGGAAAGGGAGAGTGGGGACGGGATCGATGGAGGAGAACAAAGATGGTAAGAAGAGAAAGAGGAGAGGAGAACGTTGGGAAGGAGAAAGGAGTATTGAGGATGAGGATGTATGAGGAGAGATAACAAGGGGGGGTGGGGAGACGTAACGAAAGGAGGAACCGTGATAAAGGGATAAGGGAAGGGAGAGGAGGAGGAGGAGGAGGAGGAGGAGGAGGAGGAAGTTGCAGAGTAGGTGGTGCGAGGAAGAAAGAAGTGGGATAAGGAAGCTTGGGTGCAGGGGGTGCGTTCAGGTGCGTGGCTGGGCAGGTAAGATGAAACACAGCAATTAAGAAGTGTTCACCGCACCACCTGATTGTTGAGTGCGTGCTGGCCAGGGTTCAAGGAGGATGTCGAGAGTGTGGATGAAGGCGGGTCGATTGTGGTGGTGATTGATAGTGTGTAGTGGTGATGTTTGTTACTAGTGATGGCATGGTTGTTAGGGGAAGGTGGGGTAAGATGCCCCCTCTTAGGAAGAATTATGTCCAGTAGCCATACTTTCTGCAGTAGGATTTTGATACAGATTACCTAAAGATTAGAAATACTGATGACCTGAAGTCTGTTTGGGGTTAGGTTGTTATAAATTTTTTACTCGATTGTTGTTATGTTGGTTGATCGTGGTTGCAAATGTTAGTCTATTCATCGAACGTTGGTTGCTAAAAACACACTGCCACTATACCAGCACTGTCCGCATGTTGATTACAATAATGTTGCTTGACCTAAGAAAGAACCAAAGTGATAAAAGTCAAGCCACTGTTCCTTCATTACATTCAAGACATCTCAATAGCGAGACAATAATTAAAAACGTCCATTATACAAGCGGTCTTCAGTAGGAAAATGAAT
>JACEEZ010024160.1:232500-270000 GCA_016584305.1 Chionoecetes opilio
TTCATCCTTCTGCACCTGCTGATGCGTCCCCGGGGCGCAGCCTGCAGCATCAGCAGCAGCAGCAGTCACACTGCATCAGCAGATCCGGTCAAAGTTTGGCTGATCATGCCCTTGTCAGCAGTGCTGAGCCCGAGGCGTTACTCTCGATAGTAAGCGCTGAGGTGTGCCTTGCCTCTGTATGTGTCACGCACCTGCACTTGTAAGTGACTCCCTTGTCGGAGAAGCTCCTTGTATGCCTTCACAGGTGAGAAAAAATTCCTGTGTACGAGTGAGAAAAGTCCCGTAAAGCTCAACACATCTCTCTTCTACATTCACCTGAAACCCTACAAACGTCTCTTCTACTTCACCTACATACTAGTCCACTGTCTCTATCCTTTCTTTCAACGCAACTTTCTGCCATCACCTTGGTCAAACCCCAGCTAAAGTGCAACACACACACACACACACACACACACACACACACACACACACACACACACAAATACATTAATAAATTAATAAAATAAATGAATATATAGGTGAAAAATAAACAAAATGAACATCATAATAAAATATATAACCTGAGCACGGCAAGGCGGAGGGAGTGAGCGAGGCACCAACACAAATGTTCTAACACACAAACAAGGATCCTCAAGCTCTTCCCTGCAAACCTCTGGGACGTCTTTCCTCGCATACAACTCTGCCGGTCCTTCAACCTTGCAAGAGTCGTTATCGTCTTGGGGAGAGGGAAAGGGAGAGAGTGAGGGAAGGAGGGAAAGTGATGAGGGAGACAAGGATTAAGAAGGGAGGAAGGGAAGGAGGGAGAGGTGGAGAGAACTCATTAGCCCACCGTTGAATTCTAGGGTCTATTAGCAAGTCGCGGGGAAGTGAAAGTCAGGTTGGTGCTAATGTCATCTAAACCACAACTTCTTCTCCTCCTCCTCCTCTTCTTCCTCCTTCATCATCACCCCTTCTCAACCTAATCATCTCTTTACATAATCCTTTATAACCTCTATCGAGCTCCTAATCCCCATCTAATCCCCGTCTACCGCCGCCACCACAACACCTCCTGTCTCATCTACGACACTAACATGTTCTCGTAAACACCCATTCACCCAGGAACATCATAAGCTAATACTCTCTCTCTCTCTCTCTCTCTCTCTCTCTCTCTCTCTCTCTCTCTCTCTCTCTCTCTCTCTCTCTCTCTCTCTCTCTCTCTCTCTCTCTCTCTCTCTCTCTCTCGTCAATTCCAATGAACTGAAACTCGATAAATGCCAGTGGTCGCTGGCAGTGGCTAATATTTTCATAAATCAATTTCGCGATAAATATTGATGCACCGCATCTGAATACCAAAAAATATAGTTCTTCTGTTGTTCTACTAATTGTATGGATGACATGCATTACGATGGAACGTTCTATAATAGCAATTTAATGCAAATTACTCGCCTCGAGTATCAAAGCTTAATATATTTTTTACATGTATATTGTAGCATGTTTAAATGGGGGCGATGTTCACACTGTTTTCTAAGACAGTACTGCTGCATCTGGCAAACGCTTGTCAAAATACAATAAGTAATGCTTTGGAAAAACGAAGAATATAGAATGCCGAAATCTTTCTGTTGCTGCGACAAAGTAGGTTATAATTGTGGAGGCGACATGCCGCGGCGGGGAGTGGTGGCGGGGAGATTGTGGCGGGGAGATTGAATCAAAACATTGCGACTTCACGCGTCGACTCATTGCACTTCCAGGCTTTCTATCTGATTAATACACAATAATAACAGGAAAATATGACTGCCTAGGTATAGTTAACTTCTAAACATTCGTTATTGACTATATAATATCATAGAGTAACATTTCCATCGCCTCCTCAACTATAACCTGCTTGGTTATTTGGTTATATACATGTTTTACAGAATCAGGCTTCTATACAATATACATATAGAAGAAAATCGTTCTTAATATTATACTTTTGTGTTTTAAGTGCAGTGGAATAAGCCCATAATTTGATTTCCAGTAGACCAACTTATTATCAAATTGTGAGTTAAAACTGCCAGCGACCACTGACATTTCGAGTTTCAGTTCTCTCCAATTACCACCACCAACATCAGTCTTCATTACTTATACAACCTCTTATCTTCACACTTCCTCTCTGCATATATCCCCCTACCACAAGCACCACTAATACCACCTCCCTCCACCACCACTAATACCACCTCCCTCCACTATCACCACCACCACCTCTTCCTCCTCCAGCTTCACTCTCCACAGGATGTTTGCTTCATTATCAACCTATCGCTTATACAATACAGGTTCTTTCTATTATAAGTTATTTCTATAATATGAAAAAACACCCTTTACATCCTCGGTTTCTTTCGCAAGTAAAATCCATTAACAAAAGCCTCCATTGCCTTTAATTCATTACCTATCTGCTAATAATACTTGCTCTTTTATATTTTGAAAAAGTATCCTGACGGTGCTTAATTCACGCTTAATGTGTATTTTTAATTTTTATTTTGTGTGATTTGTGACCCTGAAAATTAATTACCCATGGTGGCGTTTGTTGCTATCTTTTTGTGTCTCAATGCTGTTGAATTAGTTTAATTTCTTCCTGTGTGTGTGTGTGTGTGTGTGTGTGTGTGTGTGTGTGTGTGTGTGTGTGTGTGTGTGTGTGTGTGTGTGTGTGTGTGTCACCATTATTTTCTGCCTTTTCAACGGATTATGAATGTTTAGATATCTTCATCTCACTGACTTTTGCGGCACTCTATATTTTTGACAAGCACAAGTGATAGTTGAACAAACAAAAAAAATACTAATAGCAATATTCAATAAAATAATCAACACTTACTACAGAAATTACTATAGTAAAAAAAAAAAAAAAGACGAAAATTTACGTAAAGATGAAAAATCAGAAAGCGTGAATAAATGTGAAAAGATATAATGGGGAAAAAGAAAAATGTCCTCAAGCTGCCCCCATGACTTCTTCCCTCTCCTCTTCCTCCTCGGCACACTGATATCCCTCCCCTGTCCCTCCACGGCGAAGGAAAATCCGTCTGTCCAACAAAAATATTTCCTCTGAAAGCCTTTTCCTCTCTTGCTGCTGCCTCCTCGTCTCTCTCTCTCTCTCTCTCTCTCTCTCTCTCTCTCTCTCTCTCTCTCTCTCTCTCTCTCTCTCTCTCTCTCTCTCTCTCTCTGATTGCCTTACCCTTCATCACCTTCCCTCAAACACACACGTATGTATTTTCAGCTTACCCCCACCCACTCCTCCTCCTCCTCCTCCTCCTCCTCTCACCCCCTACCACCACCACCACAAACAGGAGGGCAAACAACGCGGTGTTGGGTGAGGAAAATGAGTGCTTCGCGATTTTCAAAAGTGGGTTTTCTTGTGACGTCAAGGAGACATGCACAAGCCTCCGCCCCCCTTGAGAGAGAGAGAGAGAGAGAGAGAGAGAGAGAGAGAGAGAGAGAGAGAGAGAGAGAGAGAGAGAGAGAGAGAGAGAGAGAGAGAGAGAGAGAGAGAGAGAGAGAGAGAGTGAGAGTGAGAGTGAGAGTGAGAGAGAGTGAGAGTGAGAGTGAGAGTGAGAGTGAGAGAGAGAGAGAGAGAGTGAGAGAGAGAGACCGACGACAGACACAGGCAGAAAGAGAGAAAAAAGAGAACGATTACATTCATTTTCGTGTTTTTAGTCCGTGAGTTCTAATTCTTAACCGAATCCGGATACCCAATTTTCCTTTACCAATTTTCTTTATTGTTATTTATTGGATTCGAGCCATATATTCACTCTGGTAACCGGATTTGGGCTATAATCCGGAGCAGAATCGTTCCTCGTAATTTCCGGATGCAAAAAATTTCCTTTGCCAAATATTGCACATTTTACTCCCTTCATTAATCGGATTCAGACATTCATGGTTTAAGATTTTCCTACACAAGAGAATTTTTCATTATTAATTAATCGGACGAGATAAGAATAACAGGCGATCTTTATAATTTCATCGTATCGAACAGTGAAATTTACTTAACATATAAACTTAGAGAGAGAGAGAGAGAGAGAGAGAGAGAGAGAGAGAGAGAGAGAGAGAGAGAGAGAGAGAGAGAGAGAGAGAGAGAAGAGGAGAGTCGGACGAGATAAGAATAACAGGCGATCTTTATAATTTCATCGAATCGAACAGTGAAATTTACTTAACATATAAACTTAACGAGGAGAGAGAGAGAGAGAGAGAGAGGGGAGAGAGAAGAGAGAGAGAGAGGAGAGGAGAGAGAGAGAGAGAGAGAGAGAGAGGAGAGAGAGAGAGAAGAGAGAGAGAGAGAGAGAGAGAGAGAGTCGGACGAGATAAGAATAACAGGCGATCTTTTATAATTTCATCGTAATCGAACAGTGAAATTTACTTAACATATAAAACTTAAAGAGAGAGAGAGAGAGAGAGAGAGAGGAGAGAGAGGGGGAGAGGAGGGAGAGAGAGAGAGAGAGAGAGAGAGAGAGAGAGAGAGAGAGAGAGAGAGAGAGAGAGAGAGAGAGAGGAGAAAAAAGAGAGAGAGAGAGAGAACTTAGAGAGAAGAGAGAGAGAGAACTTAGAGATAACTTAGAGAGAAAGAGAGAGAGAGAGAGAGAGAGAGAGAGAGAGAGAGAGAGAGAGAGAGAGAGAGAGAGGAGAGAGAGAGAGAGAGAGACTATCAACCTAACAAAATCAGAATACAGACAGAATAGACCAAAAAATAAGCTGAAAACACATACAACTGTCTACCTCTTCCCCTTTATCCCCAACTAAGTACCTTCCCTTTCCCCTCATCCCCAACTCCCTATAAAAGAATATAAAAAGAACACTCCACTCTCCAAATATTTACCCCAAACCCCACAAACTCCTTTACCACAAATAACCCAGGTCTCTGCTAATTTCCTAACCCTAAGTCCCCCTTCAGCTACAACTCCCCCCACTCGCCCCCCGCAGCCCCCAGCAGGACATTAGTGGGACTACTTGGCTACGAGTCACCAGAATGGCCAGCCTCGTCCGCCGTGTTACACATAGGCATAAAAGTGAAAGTCATGTGGCTATTGTGGGTATTTGGTGAGGGAGGGAGGTGGTGGTGGTAGTGGTGGTGGTGGTGGTGGTGGTAGGGTGTGGCGTCAGCTTGTGTGTGTGGCGTGTGGAGTAGGAGGAGGAAGGAGAAGGAGGAAGAAATAAAGGGAGGCAGAAGGAAAGTTTGAGCCAGCTGGGCGGAGTAATAAACAGGGTTATTAGTACATAGATTAAGTAATGAGAGGGAAAGTGTGTGTGTGTGTGTGTGTGGTGTGTGTGTGGTGTGTGTGTGTGTGTGTGTGTGTGTGTGTGTGTGTGTGTGTGTGTGTGTGTGAATGAGAGAGAGAGAGAGAGAGAGAGTGAGAGTGGAGAGAGAGAGAGAGAGAGAGAGAGAGAGAGAGAGATGAGAGAGAGAGAGAGAGAGAAGACGAGAGAGAGAGAGAGAGAGAGAGAGAGAGAGAGAGACAACAGGATGTATTAGTGTAAGGGACAGATGTGGAGCAAGCACCCTCACGCCCCCACACACCTGCCACCTTTGCCTTCTTAATTACCAGGTGTTGTGGGGGTCGGTTCCCATTTATCACCTGCCCTCCTCCTCCTCCTCCCTTAAACTCTCCTAACCTATCTCACTTTCTAGACAAAAATGCTACAATCAATTATACACCCTTGAAGTTAGTTACTCTCTCTCTCTCTCTCTCTCTTCTCTCTCTCTCTCTCTCTCTCTCTCTCTCTCTCTCTCTCTCTCTCCTCTCTCTCTCTCTCTCCTCTCTCTCTCTTTTTCATGCACGTCACGTTTTACTCCACTTCCTGCACGGCCATTTCCTTGCGACACTTATTTTCCTTCATCATTTTGTAGTCTCTCTCTCTCTCTCTCTCTCTCTCTCTCTCTCTCTCTCTCTCTCTCTCTCTCTCTCTCTCTCTCTCTTCTTTCCTCACACAGAACTTGCTGTATACAATCAGTCTTGCGTCACCTTGAACTCGGCCGATTATGGTCATGAATCGCGCCAAAATAGGATCTGAATTTGCTTGCTCTCAATATCCAGGTAGAGAGAGAGAGAGAGGGGGTGAGAGGCTTAAGAGTACCTGAACTTTACCAGAGTAGTGAGATAGATAGACAAAGGGATGGAGAGACAGGAACATGAGGAACATACTGTATAACGTAATGGAATAAGAAGAGGAAGGAGTAGAAGGGTCGTAGGAGTAGGTGGTGTGAGTGCAGCGTAGAGTAGGTTTGGCGGGACAGGACCCATATAATGTCTGGTTCCTACGGTAGCCTTCGTCCCTCGCTCCCTGGGGCAAGCTGTGGCCTCCCCTAACATCTGTTACACATCCCGCTTCCCTCACCAACCTCTTTCCACCACGCCCTGCCCTTCTGTCTATCACCACACCACCACCACCACCCACCACAACATCTGCACCACCAGAGATAATGCAAGTCTTTACGAGGGTCTGGTGACTCGTACTAAGCAAAACAATACACCCGAAGTCTCGTACTCAGCAGGGAGCTACACATGTGTCACCCATCACCACCACCACCACCTGCTAACCTGTGGCTAATACCTATCATAACACCTGCTTTATGACCAGCGTTCCCTTGCCACCTGTCATCCCTTCGTAGGACAAAGTTAACAAAGGAGTCTCGGTGTCTTCCTTCACCCGAGGCTCAGACGTCATAACTCCACGCCATTTCACTGCCTTTACTGCCCTGGTGTCCGTCTCCTCGGCCACCCACCCCACTATAACCTTACCCCACCCCACCCCACTACCACTACCCACTACCACTACCTTATAATCCTCTTCCTCATTTTATCCTCTCATCTATCCTCCTCCTCTTTCTCTTATTATCCTTTCATCTATCCTTCTCCTTCTCTTTTTATTCTATTATCCTCTTTTCATCCCTACGTATCTTCTTCCTCTATTCCTATTCTTTTTGTTTTGTATTTTCATCCTATTCTTTGTATTTTCACTAGATTTTTTCTCTTCCTTTTCTTTCACTCTCCTATCCTTCGTTTAGTTGTATGTCTTAGAACAGTTAAATAAAGTAGTAGTAGTAGTAGTAGTAGTATAGTAGTAGTAGTAGTAGTAGTAGTAGTGGTAGTAGTAGTAGTAGTAGTAGTAGTATCCTCCTGGCGGCGTCGTCTGCCCTCACAGGATCCACAACATTAGGATGCTAGAGTCACCTACCGCTAATAAGACCCTCGGCTGTGGGCTAGACGGCGCTGCTCACCTGGGCATTAATGAAGGCGTAACAAACGTACCTGAGGAAAGAAGAAAAATAGGTAAGTATAAAACACTATGATAAAAACATGTAAAGTTGAAATGAGACGACAAAGGTAAATATATATAGCACCTGAGACAAAAAAAATGGTAAATATAGAACACGTGAGACAAATATAGATAGATATAGAGCATGTGAGACAGAAATTAATCACATGTTTGTCAAAAGTGGTTTTTTAACTACGTCCGGTTACATTTTAAATCCTATAAGACATTCATTAGCAAAATAATAAAATAATAAGATAATCATATCTTATCACGTCAAGAAAAACTCACTTATTTTCAACCCACGAGCAGCAAAAAATATAAAAATATAAAAAGATAAAAAGATAAAAAGATAAAAAGATAGAAGTATAAAAAGATAAAAGTATAAAAAGAAAAAAAAAAGATAAAAGTATAAAAAGATAAAAGTATAAAAAGAAAAAAAGCTAAAAAGCTAAAGATGAAAAAAAGACAAAAATGAAAAGAAAAAAAAGTCTTTCATAATTCAGTTAATCCGAGTTTATGGTGACAATTAGCAACATAAGATCCAGCCAGGGCGTCCTCCCTCACCTTGTTCCTCCCATAAAGTCCCTTCACGCCCTTTACGCCTTCACCCTCACGCCCTTACAAGCCTCCTGATTAATATTGTCCTAATCCCTGTTTAATCAATCCCTCGCTCACTCTTCAAGGTAATCTAAGGTCTTGGAGGAAGCTGATATACCTGACACTTCCCTCTCATATTGCCTTCATCTCCTCCCTCCTTCTCTTCCTTCTTTCTTCCTTCTCTTCTCTTGCGTCTCTTTCTCTCCTCCCTCCTACTCTTCCTTCTTTCTTCCTTCTCTTCTCTTGCGTCTTTTTCTCTCCTCCCTCCTACTCTTCCTTCTTTCTTCCTCCTCTTCACCTACGTCTCTATTTCTTCCTCAGTTTTCTTGTTTTTTTTTCTTACTTCTCCTCTTCATATTCTTTCATTCCTATTTTCCTTCCTCCTCCAGATTCCATTCCTTCTTCTTTCTCTTTCTGCAGTTTGATTTTTCGTGTGCCATTCCTTTTCGTTTCGTTCTCTATCATCTTTCATATGTTTTCATCCCCATCCCTTACATTTCCATACAACATTCCCCTCTCCTAATATGGGTTCCCAAGTTATTCCCATTCCCACACATATATAGAGAAAACTACCTTATGCAACAAACAACATGTCTTCTATAATATAATTAATGAGGTAATAAGATAACTGACGCTGACCAATCACAACACTGCAAGCCACACACAACAGCCAATCACCTAACAGACATCGACCAGCGAATCTGCAGCGGCGAATCAAACGTCAAAAAGACAATTCTATTTTTTTTCGTCTCCATTTTTGTCACCTTCATAAGTTTGTGTCCATCGCCTTATTTTTTCTCATATTCATTTAGTTCAGTCCGGTGTATTTTTCCTCTCTATTTCTCCCTTCTATACTTCTAACTTATTCTAGTAAGGTGTGTTTCTCCTCCACCACCTCCTAGACTTTCTTAGACCTCCATTCATAGATCCACGATGCATATAAAGAGAGAAAAAAAAGATGGATGCAGACAACATACACAGACGGAAAAAAGGGAAAAACAATGTCATGAGATGGAATGGATGAGTGAGTGAGGCTGAAACGGGATTGAGAGAAATTTTGAAGGGATTCTGACGGAGAGGAAGAGTGATGGACGTTGTGAGAAGAAGAAGAGGAGGAGGCGGATAAAAAAGACGAATAGGACAAACATGAACATAGATGATTGAGAGAAAGAAATAGGAAGACAAGGATAAATAAAATACGGAAGAAAAGAGACAAGAGATGTAGGAGGAGGATGAAGGCAAGATGGCAAGATGAGAGGAAGGGATGGTGGTGATGGGGGGGGGGGGGGTGATAGGGGGGATGATGGGGGGGTGATTAGGGGGGATGATAGGGGGGGGGGTGAGGGGGGGTGATGACTTGTATTGCAGAGGGAAAGGCCAGTGCTGAAGCAGAGATAATGATAATAGGCTTAGCAATGAGATAACGAGACGGTCCTCCCATCACCCTCCCACGGCCTGACTCAGCATCCAGAGAGAGAGGGAGAGAGAAAAGAGAGAGAGAGAGGGAGAGGGAGAGGGAAGAGGGAAGAGGGAAGAGGGAAGAGGGAAGAGAGGAGAGAGGAGAGAGGAGAGAGGAGGAGAGGAGAGGAGAGGAGAGAGAGAGAGAGAGAGAGAGAGAGAGAGAGAGAGAGAGAGAGAGAGAGAGATGAGTCTTGGCTTGTGTAAAGGTCTCTTGCGAACAATACCTCCGTAAAAAAGCTTCATCATTTTCCATTTTTCTTTCTTTCTTCTCCGTGTTTTTTCATCTTCTCTTTCTCTCTATCCTTTTATCTTTAATTTCTCTTTTCTATTCCAAGTTTTATTTCGCGTGTAAATTTTTTCTACTTTCCTTCCCTTATTCTTTCTTCTCTTTTCAGCAAGTCACTGCAAACCCCACGCGAGTGTGTGCGTGTGTGTGTGTGTGTGTGTGTGGTGTGTGTGGTGTGTGTGTGTGTGTGTGTGTGTGTGTGTGTGGGTGGGTGGGTGGGTGGGTGGGTGGGTGGGTGGGTGTGTGTGTGTGTGTATTCATCATTCTCACTTTTCTTTCACTATTAGCATCGCATTGTAATCTTGACTCATTCATTCATTGCTTACGATATTAGAGAGAGAGAGAGAGAGAGAGGAGAGAGAGAGAGAGAGAGAGAGAGAGACGAGAGAGAGGAGAGAGAGAGAGAGAGAGAGAGGAGAGAGAGAAGAGAGAGAGAGAGGAGAGAGAGAGAGAGAGAGAGAGAGGAGAGAGAGGAAGAGAGAGAGAGAGAGAGAAGGAGAGAGGAAGGAGAGAGAGAGGAAGAGAGAGAGGAGAGGAGAGAAGAGGAGAGAGAGAGAGAGAGAGAGAGAGAGAAAGAGAGAGGAGGGGAGAAGAGAGAGAGGAGAGAGAGGAGAGAGAGGAGAGAGAGAGAGAGAGAGGAGAGAGAGAGAGAGAGAGAGAGGAAGAGAGAGAGAGAAGAGAGAGAGAGAGAGAGAGAGAGAGAGAGAGAGAGAGAGAGAGAGAGCAAGTTGGCTAATTGGAGGGTAATTACAGGTCTGGTTGCAGTGTGTGTGAGCGGAGACCAAGGGAAGCAAGAGTGTTCAGTTTGGGTCGGAGAGCGGAAGGAGGTAGCAATTTAGCCAGCACGGAGGCGGCTGCTGATGCCATGCGCCGCTGCAGGGGTCCCAGGTGGTCCTCCTTAGATAGCCACACTAGAATCACTGAAGCCACTCACACATGCTGGTTCTCCTTATCTATTCCTCCTATTCACTTCTTCTTATTCTTCCTATTCCTATTCTATTCTATTCAGTTCCACGTGTTTTTACTGAAGGTACTCTACGGTTCGATTTATTTTTTGCATTCTAGTCTCTATTTATGTGACTGTTATAGGTTTGTCGTCCATCCACTTTTATATTTTTTCATATTTATTTTATTCTTCACATTTTTATTACTACACTTTTTGGTTCAATTTTTGTTATCTCCATTTTTGTCACTGTATATGTTTGTGTCCATCGACTTATTTTTTTTCATATTTATTTTGTTCAGTCCGGTGTGTTTTTTCTTTCTATTTCTCCCTTCTATACTTCTAATTTATTCTAGTAAGGTGTGTTTCTCCTCCTTCACCTGGCTTCACTTGCTTTCACTCCTCCATTCATAGATCCACGATGCACATAATTGAAAAGTTTTTATTATGTCATCAGATTTTTATGTTTGTTTATTCTTATCAGTTTTTTTTTTAGCTGCGCACGATTAATTTCACATCCATTTTTTATTTAATTTCTCAATGTTTTGGTTTCTAGATAACTAAATTTTTCTCCTATTTTGATTATTTTTTGCTGCAGTGCTTTGTTTCAATGTCAATATTACTGTTAAAATGCTCACTTCACTGTTTCTCATCTGTTAAAATGCTCACTTCACTGTTTCTCATCTGTTAAAATGCTCACTTCACTGTTTCTCATCTGTTAAAATGCTCACTCACTGTTTCTCATCTGTTAAAATGCCCACTTCACTGTTTCTCATCTGTTAAAATGCTCACTTCACTGTTTCTCATCTGTTAAAATGCTCACTTCACTGTTTTTATCATGTTAAAATGCTCTCTTCATTGTTTCTCATCTGTTAAAATGCTCACTTCACTGTTTCTCTTCTGTTAAAATGCTCACTTCACTGTTTCTCTTATGTTAAAATGCTCACCTCACTGTTTTTATCATGTTAAAATGCTCTCTTCATTGTTTCTCTTATGTTAAAATGCTCACTTCACTGTTTCTCATCTGTTAAAATGCTCACTTCACTGTTTCTCATCTGTTAAAATGCTCACTTCACTGTTTCTCTTCTGTTAAAATGCTCACTTCACTGTTTCTCATCTGTTAAAATGCTCACTTCACTGTTTCTATTATATTAAAATGCTCTCTTCACTGTTTCTATTATATTAAAATGCTCTCTTCACTGTTTCTATTATATTAAAATGCTCTCTTCACTGTTTCTATTATATGTAAAATGCTCTCTTCACTGTTTCTATTATTTAAAATGCTCTCTTCACTGTTTCTATTATATTAAAATGCTCACTTCACTGTTTCTATTATATTAAAATGCTCTCTTCACTGTTTCTATTATATTAAAATGCTCTCTTCACTGTTTCTATTATATTAAAATGCTCTCTTCACTGTTTCTATTATATTAAAATGCTCTCTTCACTGTTTCTATTATATTAAAATGCTCACTTCACTGTTTCTCATCTGTTAAAATGCTCACTTCACTGTTTCTATTATATTAAAATGCTCTCTTCACTGTTTCTATTATATTAAAATGCTCTCTTCACTGTTTCTATTATATTAAAATGCTCTCTTCACTGTTTCTTTTCGGCACTTCACTGGCCTGCCGCCTCTCTTCCCTCCTCTTCGGCGTGCATGTCTCGCCCCTTCATAATGCGCTCCATCACACCTTCCCTTCTATTAGCCGCTCCTCCCTCGCCCCTTCCTTTACAATCTCTCCCTTATCTTTAAAATATCACCCTAATCTGCGCCGTAATTCCCTCCACCTTCCATTAACTTCTCCTTCATCACAATTTATTCACCATAGCTTCTCTCTCTCTCTCTCTCTCTCTCTCTCTCTCTCTCTCTCTCTCTCTCTCTCTCTCTCTCTCTCTCTCTCTCTCTCTCTCTCTTATCTACCAAAAACTTCCCTACTTTCACCATCTTTACAGGGACTACCACGTGTAGGTCTCGCGGCCTCTTGTAGCTTCCTTATTTTCTTATGTTCTTATCTTCTTTTTACCCATCACCATCTTCTCTTTACCCATCACTATTACTCTGCCAAACCCTTTCCTGCCGTCACCATCCTCTCTATACCCATCGCTATTACTCTACCGATCCCTTTACTACCGTCACCATCTTCTCTTTACCCATCACCATTACTCTACAGAACCCTTTCCTGCCGTCACCATCCTCTCTTTGCCCTTCACCATACCTCTATCTACCCCTACCGTGCCCCTGAACTCACCATAACACTTGATAGCAATCGGCCAAACCCGTTCTTCGAGCCTTTATCAGGGGATCGCGGCGGGGACAAGGGAGGGGCTCGAACACCTGGACTAGGGTTGGAAGAGGCTAACGTAAGGGTAATTAACCTGTCCAGACAACCACGGGAGGTGCGCAAAGGTGAATGAGGTGGAGGAGGTAGAGATGCAGAGGTGGGAAGTGGAAGATGTTAAGGAGGAGGCTGTTGAGAGTGGCAATAGCAGTTTACATGATGATAATGTTAAATGCTCATAATAGTAGAAAGAGGAGAAGAAAGGGAATGATAATACAGGAAGGAGACGAAGAGATAAAGAGTGGAGAAAAAAACACACTAAAGAAGAGAGTATGTTGAGAGTAGCAATAGTAGTTTACATGATAATAATTGTGATGAGGCTGTACAGGTTAAAGACTCATAATAGTAGAAGCATGAGGAGGAGAAAGGGAATAAGAAAACAGGAAGGAGACGAAAAGAAAAAGAGGGGAGAGAAAACACCTCACTAAAAATAGCCGCAGTAAAGATAATATGCATGAAAAGGTGAGGCAAAACATGTCGGCAAGAAGGCAACATGGGGAAGGTAAAAAGGAGGGAAAAACAGCGAGGTTCATGTCGGCCGCAGTCACCCTCCTGCTGGCGGGGCTGACGAAGGACGACACAAAATCCCTCACTTCTTTCCTCATTATCCTCACCAGCTTATGAAAAAATATAAAAACACCTATTTTTCTTCCTACTTAACCTGACAAGGAAACGAGGTGTAACACTTCTTCCTCCTCCTCTTCCTCTTTATCCCACGTCCCCTCTTTTTCCTTTCTATAACTCCTTTTTTTTCCCTTGTCCTACTTCCTTCATCTTCCCTCCTCCTCCTCCTGCCCCTCCTCCTCCTCCTCCTTAATGCTGCTACTACTATACTACTGTTCACCTCCTCATTCGCCTTCCTTTCATCCTGCTCATATTTTTTCCTCATATCAAAGGGTGCTAATTTTCCTTATAATTTAACTCTAGGTGTAAAATGTGTGTGTGTGTGTGTGTGTGTGTGTGTGTGTGTGTGTGTGTGTGTGTGTGTGTGTGCGTGCGTGCGTGCGTGCGTGCGTGCGTGTGTGCGTGTGCGTGTGCGTGTGCGTGTGTGTGTATAGGAAAGATAATTATTCACGCGTACACAAACTGACACAAAAGGTGTGGAAAGTGTAGGGTGGAGGAGAAAGGAGTGTAGGAAGGGTGTAGGGTGATGGGGGGGAGGGGGGGAGGTGTACACGAATATGGGAGATAGGGAAGGAGAAAATGCGGGATGGGGAGGATATTGGGTTGGGGCGTTGGAGGAGGAGGAGGAGGAGGAAGAGGATGGTATATGGCCTCAGGTGACCTCTAGACAAACAACAGGACAAAAGAAGCCGACCAGGGGCATCCCTCCAGCGATGACCACCCCCACCCCACCACCCACCCACCCACCCACCACCACCACCACAAACAAGGGAACACACGCCACTAGAAACCAGAAACCAAGACAATACGTATATATAAAGGTGGAGAGTCAAGCTAACTGTCCTTTACACATCTCCACTTCATTCCATTCCACCCTCGTCCATGCAGCTACTAGAAACCAAGACAATACGTATATATAAAAGTGGAGAGTCAAGCTAACTGTCCTTTACACATCTCCACTTTATCTCCACTCCACCCTCGTCCATGCAGCTCCTCCACCACTCCATCCACCCTTGCTCTCCACCAGTGAGTGAAAAATACTAGCTAATGAAGGTACGTTGAGAGAAAATGGAAAAACAGAGACAGTGCACGAGGGAAGTGAACAGTCTCTGAGGGGCAATTTGCGATACACTCCTGGTGGTGGAAAATGAGGGGAAAGTGAGGGGAAAAGAGAAGAGGGGGAAGGGGAAAAGAAAGGGGAAGAGGAGTGGAGGAAAGGGTAATGGCTAAAGATGTGGAAGTTATAGATAAAAAGGGATAAGATATTAAAAACCTGGTGATGAGAGAGAGAGAGAGAGAGAGAGAGAGAGAGAGAGAGAGAGAGAGAGAGAGAGAGAGAGAGAGAGAGAGAGAGAGAGAGAGAGAGAGAGAGAGAGAGAGAGAGAGAGAGAGAGAGAGAACCAAGTTCAGAGTGACATTAAGAGGCATTAAAGTTAAGTTACCTGGGGATATTTATTTACCCAAAAGATTAACGTAAGTCAGTCAGTCAGTCAGTCAGTCAGTCCTTCTTACCACTACTCCCCTGCTTTTTCTTCCTTCACTCTTCCCCCAACCCCTCCAACCCCTCCATTACCACTTATTTCACCCTCCCCCCAAACTCCTTCCCAACTGGTCCCCCTCTACCCCTCCTCCTAGTCCCGCCTTTGGCCCGTGATGGAAAAGCAATTGGAAAACACAAAAGGTAAGGTCTGTGTGGGTGTGTCCAAGCAGAAGGGAAAGTACTGAGGTTTTGGAGTAAATTATTGAAGGTAAAAGGGAAAAAAAGAAATGAAAAAAAAATCCCACTAAGAAAAAGGGATGTGAAGAACGTATATGGAGAAAGTATATGAATGAAAAATGAACTGTATATATTTTGAGTTTCTTTATTGTTGCTATATATGTCGAACTTTGCCTGTTTGGAGAGAGAGAGAGAGAGAGAGAGAGAGAGAGAGAGAGAGAGAGAGAGAGAGAGAGAGAGAGAGAGAGAGAGAGAAGAGAGAGAGAGAGAGAGAGAGAGAGAGAAAAAGGCAAAATTCAGAAAAGAAAAATCATGACGTTTTCTTGCGCAGCCAACGTAAACCCTGTATCGAATTTCACTTTAGATTAGTCCGCCCATGAAGCCACCTTGAAAAAGACGGAAAAATGGCTCGAGCTTCCCTCCATCAATCACTGCCAACCCTTAAACTAACACAATTTTCTACCTTTAAAGTCTCCCCACCTAATCCCCCTTTCCCCCCGTCACCACAGCCCCGCCCTCCCTCACGCCCCCTCACAAACTAGTTCAAATTGTCTTCTACCAGTTAACTCGCCTCATTCTTTCTTCTGTACCTTCTGTCCTACCTTCCTTCCTTTACTCCCTACCTTCTTCCTTTCTTCCCTAACTAGCTTCCCATCCTTCTCTACCTCTCCTAACCTCACTTCCTCCTGCTGTTATCCTGTCTCCTGCCTCCCTGTTCTCCTCTCTTCTCTCTCTCCTACCATGCATATTCTCTTTTCCTCTCCCCTCCTTTGTTCATTTTACACCTCCTCCCTCTTCATGCATCCCCCTACTTCCGTTCTGTTTCTTTTGCCACGTCCCTCATCCTTTTGACTTACTTTCTTGCCTCTCTTCCAGTTTCTTTACTCCCTTCCTCCTATGCCCTCCTCTTACTCTCTTGCCTCTCTATCAGTTTCTTTACTCCCTTTCTCCTATGCCCTCTTACTTTCTTGCCTCTCTATCAGTTTCTTTACTCCCTTTCTCCTATGCCCTCTTACTTTCTTGCCTCTCTATCAGTTTCTTTACTCCCTTTCTCCTATGCCCCTCTTACTTCTTGCCTCTCTTACAGTTTCTTTATTCCCTTTCTCTATGCCCTCCTCTATCCCCTCTCTCTTCCCTTGCCTTCTGCTCCATCACTCCTCTTCCTCCAGCCGTCATCCGTCTTTGCCACGGACACAAAGCATCTGGACACCCTCCTGTCTGTCTCATGCAGGCCCTAGACTTGTGTTCTTCCTTGTATGGCTGCCACCCGTATCTATATTCATTACACCCCCCTAGCCTCCCCACTATCCTTCCCTTCCTCTCCCCACTCCTACACACACCTGCCCACCACTATACACACGACTCATACTCACCCTCTTATATTCACCTATTCACCTATGTCTTATTCCCTCATCTCCATATACTCCTATGTTCATGCCACCTTAACTTATACTTTTCGTGAATTTACTCATCCAATAGCAGTCTTGACGAACTTAATAACGACATGTAGAGTTGTATATCATGACTTGTATCACTACTATCACCACCACCATCAGCTGCCCCCCCCCACCTCGTACCTGACATCCTCCAGGTAAGCATATGGCCGCCGCCGACCATCACCGGAAGTTGTAACGTAAAGGAGAGTAGACAGAAGCCTAACCGCCGCAGCTTTCTCGCCGGCGTGGGTGTGTGAGTACGGTACCTATGGGGTGGGAGGGTGTGTGTGTGTGTGTGTGCGTGTGTGCGTGTGTGCATGTGGTGTGCGTGTGCGTGTGTGTGTGTGTATATGGGTGGGCGTGAGAGTTTAAAGGAAAAGTGTGTGTGTGTGTGTGTGTGTGTGTGTGTGTGTGTGTGTGTGTGTGTGTGTGTGTGTGTGTGTGTGTGTGTGTGTGTGTGTGTGTGTGTGTGTGTGTGTGTGTGTGTGTGTGTGTGTGTGTGTGTGTGTGTGTGTGTGTGTGTGTGTGTGTGTTTGGGTGTGTGTGTGTGTTGTGTGTTGGATGGGGGGTAGAGGGTAAGGGCGTGACCCTGGTGGCGTGGGTGGGTGTGCCTGGGGGAGGGCGTGGCAAGGAGGGCGTGGGTCCATGGACAAACGTGGGGTCAAGTATCACACATACATAAACACAAAACAAAAAAAGAGAATATGGAAATACCTTGCCTAATGCATCCACGCTAACACACGCCACGCCATACAACACCCACGCCTCCGCCACGGCCAACCAATGCGCGGCCAGGCGGGTGGGAGGGCGTGGGGCTTGCTATGTTAAGACACCATATCCAAGCCGCACCATTTTTAGGGAAAGTAGAGAAGATAGACGAGTTTGCGACACACAATACACTCCTTTACGCCCTTTTAGGCATAAGGAAGACACCGTCCACACAGGAAGATCGTGCAGGTGGTGGTAACATATAGTCCTCTGCCTCCCTTGTCTCGATTTCCATTTGTTAACTTTTCATTATTTCATTATTCATTTCCTATTGGAGCTTCGACCATTTTTCAACGGCGGCGTGTATCATTCTGTCACAGGTGAGCGATAGTCACAGGTAGTCGGGCCCCCTCCGAGGCGCAATTAGAGGTGAACAGTGACGAAATAGTCAGATTAATAACATTCTCGATTGCATGACACGTAAATTTTCTCCAGTGTGTAAGGCGGAGTTAATACCATGTTGGGTGACACTCTGGCGCGACACTTGGGACGGGGACGAAGTGACGCAAATCGTGCCTGACAATAAACCAGAGGAGAGTCCAGGTGATTTTCTGGATATAACTACAGTACGTACACCTTGATTTTAAATTAGAAAAAGTTAATTATGTCAATTCCTCTCTCTCTCTCTCTCTCTCTCTCTCTCTCTCTCTCTCTCTCTCTCTCTCTCTCTCTCTCTCTCTCTCTCTCTCTCTCTCATATAAATGTATGAATATATTATATCATCCACTAGTATAGAATTCACAACAAGCGAGTTACTAAACATAACATAAATCATCTTTTTACTTACATCAATCTTTCTTCACAAAACTCCACCTCTTACTTCACAATAAATAAGATACAAAACTTTCTACATATAAATCCCAACCATAACAAGTATATTTACAGCAATAGGAAGAAAAAATCATCCAAATAAATATATATATAACCTACATAATATATGGACATCTTTCAATTACCAAACGAGGCCATCAACCCTGCAGACATTCACAAAGATACGTAACCCATCAACCAAGTTCTATAACCACAAGTCTCCTCCAGCAGACCCTCGGCACCACCCTCGACCATCAACCACTTTGAGCAATCAGCCACGTCACCACCACTGCCTTTCGTCCAGCCTCCTCGACTCACGGCTCCGTAAAATTACCAATCTCAGCTACCGTCAGTTCCCCTGAAGATCATTTCACCTCCGACCAGGGATCAAAGCGACGAAATGCAAAGACTGAATCTCCTGCCTCCTACAGCTCATTTTGGGGACGATTCCACCACACAAACACACACCCACACCCACACACACTCAGTACCCTCAAATCCACCTCCTCATCACTACTACTGCCATCACTTCCAAATCCTCACTCACACCCACACACACACACACACAGTACCCTCAAATCCACCTATCATCACCACCACTGCCATCACTTCCACATCCTCCACCACAAATATCCTTCCTCATGGACCCTTTCCAGCAACAACAATAACAACAACAGAAAGCCCGAATGGAATGGGGGACGGAGAGGTGGCAGAGAGGGAAGTGAGAGGGCCGAGGGAGATTCCAGCAGGGTCTTGGGGGAAAAGATAAACATAACTGTCAAAAGCCTGAGTCTGAAGGACCTGCCTCTCCATAGTAGCCTCGGGTTCTGACAAAAGGAACCTTGCACACCGCCCTGAACGAGAGAGAGAGGGAAAGGAAAACCAAGTGGGTAAAATAAACGAAGAGTGCAAGAATACTGTTTTGAGAGAGAGAGAGAGAGAGAGAGAGAGAGAGAGAGAGAGAGAGAGAGAGAGAGAGAGAGAGAGAGAGAGAGAGAGAGAGAGAGAGAGAGAGAGAGAAAGGAAAACCAAGTGGGTAAAATAAACGAAGAGTGCAAGAATACTGTTTTGAGAGAGAGAGAGAGAGAGAGAGAGAGAGAGAGAGAGAGAGAGAAACATCATGAAAGAAAGCCAAGTGAGTGAGATAAAAGAAAGAAGAGGAGCGAGAATATTGCGAGGAGTAAGAAAAAGCAGCAGCGTGGAAGGCAATATAAACAACAAGAAGAGGCAGCAAACAAAAAGAAATATAAAAAGCAGCGCAAACACAAAAAAGACTTAAAAAAGGGAGGATGGGAAGGCAGAAATAAAAACAGAATTTGGTAAGAAGAAAATGAGAGAAGGGAGAACAAGAAACAGAGACGAGAAGCTAATGGAAATGAGGATAGTGGTGGTGGTGGTGTGTATTGGTGGTGTGTGGTGGTGTGTATTGGTGGTGTGTGGTGGTGTGTATTGGTGGTGTGTGGTAGTGGTGGTGGTAGTTGTGGTGGTGGTAGTGGTGTAGTGGTAGTGTGTGGTGGTGTGTGGTGTGTGATGGTGTGTGGTGGTGTGTGATGGTGTGTGGTGGTGTGTGGTGGTGTGTGGTGTTGGTGGTAGTGGTGGTTTGTGGTGGTGTGTGGTGGTAGTGGTGGTGTGTGGTGGTGTGTGGTGGTGGTGGTGGTGTGTGGTAGTGGTGGTGTGTGGTGGCGGTGTGTGGTAGTGGTGTGGTGGTGTGTGGTGGTAGTGGTGGTGTGTGGTGACGGTGGTGGTGTGTGGTGGTGGTGTGGCGGCATTCAGTAGATTCGAACCACAGCTGGGAATGTTTCTGGAATATTTCCGAGTGAATGGAATCATAACACTAGACATACGCAACTAGAAACACTCGAAAGAAATTAACAGGCAAACCACAACACAAAACACACACACACACACACACACACACACACACACACACACACACACACACACTCACACTCACACTCACACACACACACACACACACACGCAGTGGATAATTGAAGGAGGGGAGGAAAGAAGAAAAAGAGAAAAAAAAGGAGTGAGGGAAAAGGATATGAAACTAATCTCAACACATAAAATCAAGAAAAATCGGAAAGTTATAATACATTTTCTACCACTATTACCACCATCATCATCACCACCACCACCACCACCACCACCACCACCACCACCTCCTCCTCCTCCTCCTCCTCCTCCTCCTCTTTACCAATTGATATTTGTCCTTATTTTTTTTGTCTTCCCTCTTCTACGTTCCATCATTTCAACACTCTTACCTCTACATACCATTTCTCCTTCCCTCTCTCCCCTCCTCCCTCTCTTCCCCCCTCTCCCCTCCTCCCTCTCTTTCCCCCTCTCCCCTCCTCCCTCTCTTTCCCCCTCTCCCCTCCTCCCTCTCTTTCCCCCTCTCCCCCCCTCCTTCCCTCCATTCGTTCCCTGGTTGGCACTCTGGTTGAGGTATTGATGGCACTGTTTCAGCCCAGCGTGGCACTGAGGGGCAAACTTTGCAAGCGTGTGACCTCTTTTGTCTCCACATGCCAGCGGTAAGTGGGCCCCCCGCACGCCACTGTCATGCGAGGGGGGGAGGTGCAGGGGAAGGGGGAGGGGAGGGAAAGAAAGAGGGGAGGAGACAAGGGGTGGGTGGTAAGTGAGGAGAGAAATACGAGAGGGAAACGAGGTAGGGGAAGAAGAGTAAAGAAAAAATACATTGGTTAAAATAGTCACGAAATAGAAAAAAAAAGTTTTGTTTTCTTCTTCCCTCACTCCTATGTATTCTTTCTTCTTCCTGTTTTCACTTTTTTTAAAACTTTACCGTTCCTTCAGCTTTTTTTTCTCTTCAATCCTGTCTCTTGGTGGTTCATTTTCCTACCTCTCTCCCATGCCCTCACCTGACCTTGCCTGTGCAGGGAGGCAGAAAAACACACACTCGAAGCCCATCCCTTTCCTCCTCTCTCCTCTTCCCTCCTTTCCTCTCCCGTCCCGTCTTCTCTCCTTCCCCTCGGGCCATAGTTACCAGGGCAAGATTTACGCTCGCTTCCCCTCGTTATGAGAGCAAAACAGCAGTCCAGGTGACGACCCTCCCCTCGGCAGGTAGTTATTCTCCCCTTTATCCTCTGTTCGCCTCTGTTCCTTCCCTCGGATGTGAAGGGCTCGTGTGCTTCGACCATTTTTTCTTCATTGGTAATTTTGTTCTTTTTACGATGAATTCTTGCATGGACGAAGATTATATTGCGTTAATGAGATGGATATAGTTATTGTATTGGTAGGAAAAAAGGAATATGCTCGAGTGTGTATTTATATGTGTGTGTGTGTGTGTGTGTGTGTGTGTGTGTGTGTGTGTGTGTGTGTGTGTGTGTGTGTGTGTGTGTGTGTGTGTGTGTGTGTGCGCGCGCGCGTGCGTGAGGATGCAAGTGATGCTGAGGGAGCCATAAATTCCGCCGCAGGAACCCTCGACGCGGCAACCCTCCACGCCGCCGCCACGGGAGCGCGGGAGGAGCCAGATTTAATGTTATTATCTGGAATATATCATTTTTATGGCTGGCCGAGACTGCACGCCTGACCAAAGGTGCCAAAAGGACCTTCTCTCCACCACCACCACCACCACTTTGGCACTCTATATGCACCACCACCACCACCACCACCATGTCACACGTTCAACACCGCAACACCACCACATTCAGAGGGCAATACACTCTTCTTTTTCTCCTCCTCCTCCTCCACACACCTTCCCAAAGCTTTAGTATGCCTGTCTCGTTTCAGAGGAGGAGGAGGAGGAGGAGGAGGAGGAGAGATGCCCTAAGGGTTTCTCTCACCTCAGAAAGTGCCACGCTGCACCCCATTCATCCACCGAGGACCGCTATGCCCCGGGGGGAGGCGCTGCGAGGCGTGAACTTACAGAAGGTACGGCAGAAGGCGAACAGTAGAGGAGGAGGAGATGAAAGGAATAAAAGTGAAGATGTGGGAAGGGGAAGAGGAGGAAGATATGAATGAGATTTAGGAGATAGGTGAGAGGAGGAGGAGGAGGAGGAGGAGGAGGAGGAAGAATTAATGAGGGAGATAAGCGGCATAACTGATTAGTGTGGGAAATCAGAGGTTTGTGAAATAGAGGAAGAGAATTACGCGAGATTTGTGCCAAGAGAGAGAGAGAGAGAGAGAGGAGAGAGAGAGAGAGAGAGAGAGAGAGAGAGAGAGAGAGAGAGAGAGAGGATGACGGGCGGGAAGGTGAGGGCAAGTGTACGGAGTAACGACCTGAGGCTTCCGTGTGTGGCCGTGGCGACTAATTTGGTGATGTGAGACAAAAACATTCTGATAATGGGTAGAGGACTGGCCCCGGGGTAGAGGAGGAAGAGGAGAGGAAGAGGAGGAGGAGGAGGAGG
The DNA here is from genome assembly GCA_016584305.1 of Chionoecetes opilio. Taxonomy (NCBI): domain Eukaryota; kingdom Metazoa; phylum Arthropoda; class Malacostraca; order Decapoda; family Majidae; genus Chionoecetes; species Chionoecetes opilio. Next base: position 255,106 of record JACEEZ010024160.1, read on the forward strand.
AGGAGGAGGAGGAGGAGGAGGAGGAGGAGGAGGAGGAGGAGGAGAGGAAACTCCACCCCTCACCCTGTCCTAACAAAGTATCAGTCGACGGGAAAGACAAAAGCGAAACAAAGAAAACATGAAAAAATATTAACAGGGTAAGTAAACAACAGGACGCTAAAAAAAATGAAATAAAAAAATGCACGAACAATGAATATTTCCTCAAAAAAGCGAAAATGGCAGGTGAAAAACGTCACAAAAAACGAAGAAAAAAGTTACTCTAAAATCGTGAGGACTAGAGATACAAACAAAAAATGATACGTAGATATAAAACAATATAAAACGGAAGGCAAAATATACAATAAGAAAATCAACATCGACAAGAAGATCAGTGATAATTATAATAATGATAAAAAATTGAAATGAACAACGAAAACGCGTCCATAAGAGCACTGGTACCATTCTTCACTCATGCATGCCCAACACTTACTCTGTTTAGATTCCTATTGAAAATCATGGGTGCGAATAATAAATTTAAAAAATAATAATAATAAAAAATATATATAAATGCAATAGGAAAATGTAAGGAAAAATGTCATCCTATATCGTGCCTAATAACCTCCCCTGTTGTGGTTACATTGTCTTGGCTGAGGAAGCGTGTGGTGTAAGTGTTAAGAAATTATGTTCATCTTCATATTTATGGCAGAGGAGTGAACCAAGATTAAGAATGGAGAATGATGATACTAACAATGATAAAAAATAGCAATAATGATAATAATAATCATAATCATAATAAGAATACTAATATTGAAAATAACAATAATAACAGTAGGAATAAGAATGGCTATAATTGTGGTAGTAGGTGTAGCAGCAGCAACGGTAGAAGAAGAAGAAAAAGAAGCAGCAGGAACGATAGTAATAGTAGCAGTAGTAGCAGTAGTAGTAGTAGTAGTAGTAATAGTAGCAGTAGTAGTAGTAGTAGTAATAGTAGCAGTAGTAGCAGCAGTAGTAGTAGCAGTAGCAGTAGCAGTAGCAGTAGCAGTAGTAGTGGTGGTGGTACGGGTAACAATAGTAGTCTATTCAATCCCACCCTAACACCTCACAGTTTCACTTAACTAAGGATTCCAAACCCATTCTGTGCTACACCTGAATTACAACGATGTTTACGTAAGGCGATACAATCCCGCCTGTGTTTACCTGGCGCCGCCCCTACACAGGAATCCAAACCCATTTAGGAGAGAGTCCGAAGCCACTCCAACTACTCAAACCAAATCACGACGACGCGAACGTAATTTTCTTTCATCCTTTCATCCAGAAAACTCTCTACAAACTCCTTCCATAATTCTTCCTCCTCCACCACGTTCTCCTCCTCCTCCTCCTCCACCACGTTCTTCTCTTCTTCTTCTTCTTCTTCTTCCTCCTCCTCCTCCTCCTCCTCCTCCACCACCACGTTCTCCTTCTCCTCCTCCACCACCACGTTCTCCTTCTCCTCCTCCACCACGTTCTCCTCCTCCTCCTACTCTAATTCTCCTTTCTGCCACTACTCTCCTCATCCTTCCTCCTCCTCTATCCTCCTGCGACTAAGTCTGTCTTAAGTTGCAAGTAGTCTCAAGTTCAATTAAAATCATTAGTCACATTCCTTTTTACTTTGCTTACGTGTGTCAATTAAGTTTTATTTCTACTTTATTTTTTCAATATTTTTTTTTCAGAGTATTTTCTTTCTGTGTGGTCCTTTTGGTCTCTTAAGTTTAAAGTCTTGAGTATCTTTTCCAGTGTTCCTTTCATTAAGGAAATGAAAAAAAGTAGTAGTCGTGGAGGGCATTTAGTCGACCCAAGCTATCCCAGGCCCCAAATTTCTCAGGTTAAAAACAAACCAATTAAGAAATCATTAAGCTTAATTATCACAAAAACACACCTGGCCGACACACCTGGAGACTCACTATATAAACACGCCCAACTATGAGAAAAAAAATATATATACAGATTTCTTTTGTAACTGCTAGAAAAGGAAGATAAGATGAAGGACTGATAATAATTTGCACATTCATCCTGTATATTCAGGGAAACTTGGCAACTCCCTAAAGCTTAAAACCTTAAAAAGAAAACTGGAAATATCATAATAATATAAACCAGGAACTCTCTCCCTTATCGGGCATCCTTCCATTCTCGCCGATATAATATTTCGCTTCGATAAATAACAAGAAAGTTATAGTACACATGAACTGACTTTTCTTCCTACGATTCGACCCGGACATAATGCCTCCTCTACATACAGGTCAGGTTCCGGCGCTCGCATTCGTCACACCACCACCATCACCCTCCTCCTCCTCCTCCTCCTCCTCCTCCTCCTCCTCCTCCTCCTCTTCCTCTTCCTCTTCCTCTTCCTCTTCCTCTTCCTCCTCCTCCTCCTCCTCCTCCTCCTCCTCTTAAAAGTGTGACTCAAACCTTCTGTTGTCGAAGTGTCCTACAGGCCGCCCATAAATGGAGACCGTACACCACACACGCCCCCGTCAGGCCATCTCGGGAGTGGGAGGTTCGCTTCCCCAGTGCTTTATTGTCATCCTCGAGACAAGAGAGGAATGGGAGGGTCCATCTCGCTCCCAGGGATGTATATTATCAGCTTAAGATTATACGTTTTCTTGCAACAGCACCTCACTTCCCTCTCTTTCTTATTTGTCGTCTTCACAGTACAGGCTCTCTCTCTCTCTCTCTCTCTCTCTCTCTCTCTCTCTCTCTCTCTCTCTCTCTCTCTCTCTCTCTCTCTCTCTCTCTCTCTCTCTCTCTCTCTCTCTCTCTCTCTCTCTATTTACCCATTAAAGACACCCTGGCAGCCTTGGAGTTAAATTTATCGATAAGTTGCAATGACACATAATGGTCATAACTAGCACCCTTTGCACAGGACTCACGCCCTTAAGCACCACATCCAAGAACAACAATAACACAGGCATCACCAGCTGGCTATGGCATGCTTCTCTCTCTCTCTCTCTCTCTCTCTCTCTCTCTCTCTCTCTCTCTCTCTCTCTCTCTCTCTCTTCTCTCTCTCTCTCTCTCTCTCTCTCTCTCTCTCTCTCTCTCTCTCTCACTTTATAATCTTCTTATATTTTTCTCCATGTTCTATTTCCTTCTCCTTCCCAATTTTTCTTTTCTTTCCTTACCATGTTTTCCTTATTCCTACCTTTCTCCTTTCATCTCTCTAGCTTGTCTCATTATTCTCTACTTCTCATGTCTCGTTTTTATCTCCCTATCTATCTCCTTTACTTCTCAATCGTGCAGTTGTTAACGTTCAAAGAGAGAGGCGCGTGTCTTTTTACACCTTTGATATTGAAAACGACGCTGCTGTAAAACCTTCGATCTTCTTGCCTTTCTTACTCCTGTCCATTAATTACAATAAGGTCAAGAAGCCAGCCAGATAGACTTCAATCTTTAACCCAAACTCGTGCACGATATTCAAAAGAGAAAGAAAGAAATAGAGTTCCAATTCATGTTGACTTCAAAGCATAGCCACTTACGCCATCCTAAATTCCTGGCTTCAATTGGCCTTTGAAAGAAATTGTTGGTTTGCGACAGAGGAAGACAAGAACAAGGAGCCTCAGATTGCTGCGTCAGGACACCGGCTGGGAATTAGGACGCAACCAGAGCGAGGTCAAGTGCGGTCATTTTATATTCATTCTGACCCTGATCCACAGAGGCGAGGCGAGACAAGGCGAGGCGCAGTCAACCCTTCTTCTCTCCACCCAACATTCTCTCTTTGGCACTGTTGAAGGGGATAGGAGGGAAGAAGGAAACAGAAAGGAGGGAAGGGGGGGGAGAGAGAGAGAGAGAGAGAGAGAGAGAGAGAGAGAGAGAGAGAGAGAGAGAGGAGAGAGAGAGAGAGAGAGAGAGTGAGAGAGAGAGAGAGACTAAATAAAGACGTGAGGGAAAGAATACCAAGAACACGAACAATAGGAGAAAATAAAGGGAAGAAATAAAGGCTGAATGAGACATAAGAGAAGGGACCCAAGCTGTCCCTAGAGTCATGAAGGTTACACAGGACGATGAGGAGGAGGTCGTAAGTCATGAGCCGCACGTGTATCCTCCAGACAACTTACTCACACATTCTGAACCAAACCGAAGATAGTCCAGTAAAGGATAAAATTCGGGAAAACAAAGCTCAAGCAACGGGGAGGAGCACGTGTTGCCCTGGGGTGCCGCGTGCTGCAGTAACACAGAGAAGACAGGAGGAGGAGGAGGAGGAGGAGAAGGAGGAGAACAGAAAAAAAGGTCACACTTGAATACCCTTTCCACGCAAAGTAAAGGCTCGGGGTTACGCTTTGGCTCACGGTAGACCAGGCAGAAGATTTACCCTGGGTCACGTTCACCTTCTTCTTTCTTTCTTTCTTTCTTTCTTCCTTCCTTTCTCCTTCCTTCCTTCCTTCCTTCCTTTTCTCCTTCCTTCCTTTACTCAAGACGAATAGCTCTCGTGAGTAAGTTACTATCATGCCATCTTACCCCATACTACTACTACTACTACTACTACTACTACTACTACTACTACTACTACTACAATTACAAGAAAAATAATATATCTATCTGTTTTCTACTGCGCAAATCAGAGCAACAACGACAGAGAACAAATCTTTAGGAACGAAACAACGTGAAATTTGTTGACAAGATCAAGACTCAGACCGAGACCCAAACGCCATGAACCGAGCCTAACTTGGTCCACATGTTACGAAACGAGACATGGAGCGTGACGAGAAGCGACAGTGATGCCAGACACGCGTTGAGTGTCGCAAAGTCTCGTAGGTGAGTGAAAGGGTGGGAAGAAGGGAAGGGAAGGAGAGGAAGGGAAAGGTGGAAAAGAGGATGTGGGGCAAATGGGATTCTAGTGTACGATTCCATTTTATGCTGATGCGCACCTCTCTCTCTCTCTCTCTCTCTCTCTCTCTCTCTCTCTCTCTCTCTCTCTCTCTCTCTCTCTCTCTCTCTCTCTCTCCATTTTCATTTTCCCTTTCTGTTTTGTTTACTTCAGCCTCCTCTACATTATTTTCCCCTAACACTCCACCCTATATACATTACGTACATCCTCCACCTCTTCCCACTCAGTCTTCTCTCCCTCCTCCACTTCCTCCGTCACCTCCATACGTCACCCCCCCTCCTCATCTCCCTTATCTCCTATACCAGCATTCCCTCATCAACACTTCCTTATTTCCATCAACATCCCCTCATCTCCCCTACCCACACTCATCTCCTTCCTTCAAACTCCCTCATCTCCCGCACCCCACACTCCTCATCTCACCTACCCACACTCATCTCCTCCATCCACACTCATCTCCCCTTACCAACACTCCCTCATCTCCCCAACCCACACTCATCTCCTCCCTTCACACTCCCTCATCTCCCCAACCCACACTCATCTCCTCCCTTCACACTCCCTCATCTCCTCCACTCACTCCCTCATCTCCCCTACCCACACTCATCTCCTCCCTTCACACTCCCTCATCTCCCCTACTCACACTCATCTCCTCCCTTCACACTCCCTCATCTCTCCAACCCACACTCATCTCCTCCCTTCACACTCCCTCATCTCCCCTACCCACACTCATCTCCTCCTTTCACATTCCCTCATCTCCCCCACCCCACACTCCCTCATCTCCCACCACACACACTCCTTCACCACCCGCCAGCCGCAGCCCATCACTTGGCAACGTTTCGAGGTCCTGTTATCTGGGTCTGGGAAACGTTGGCAAAGATAACGTTACGGACGGTACATACGGCGAGAGAGAGAATTTTTAGAACCAGAAAATAGGATGGATAATTTTAGCGGCAGAAAACAGGCAAAGAGTACAAAAAAAACTTTAATTTCAAAATGCGAAGAGGAAATAAAGTATATCTAACGAATTGAAAGATAAAAATAAAGTGTTACGATGGAAATATAAAAAAGCACACAAAGACAAATGACAGGAATCGGAAACAACGGAGGGAAAACTAGAACATACACACACACACACACACATACACACACACACACACACACCTAGACACAACATGACCCTGGCCTAGCAATGTATGTCGAAGGGGTGGAGAAGAGGGGGAAGGAAAGAGTATGGCAGGAAGAGGAGGAGGAGGAGATATATATTGGGTGAGAGGTGGGGAGGTGATGAGTGAGGGGAGGTAGGTAGAGTATATCTAAGGGGAGGGGGAAGAAGGGGGAAGAAGGGGGAAAGAGAGGCACGACGTAATGAAGTGGTAGAGTAAGGGTGACACACTGACATAGTTGAGAGAGAGAGAGAGAGAGAGAGAGAGAGAGAGAGAGAGAGAGAGAGAGAGAGAGAGAGAGAGAGAGAGAGAGAGAGAGAGAGAGAGAGAGAGATAAGAGAGAGAGAGAGAGAGAGAGAGAGAGAGAGAGAAAAAAAGAAAAAAAAGCAAAGGACTACAAAAAGGAGAAAAAATGAAAATAAAAAACATATGCTCCAATATTTAACAGCAATAGGTAACAAATAAAATAAGAATACACAGGAACCGGGAATGGATAAAAAGGAAGAGGATATTGATGAATGGAAAAAAATATTGAAAGGCAGGCAGGCAGGATGAAAAAAAGTTAGTTTCTGCTTTGTTGGCAAGTTCGGATCAGCCCTCTGGATAACCCGCTTCCGGAGCTGTCAGAGAGAGAGAGAGACGAGAGAGAGAGAGAGAGAGAGAGAGAAGAGAGAGAGAGAGAGAGAGAGAGAGAGAGAGAGAGAGAGACGTATTATTTTGCTTCAACATGATAAAGTTTCTCTTGCATCGAAAGAATAAAAATGTCGAAGTCTAAAAAATTCATTCGTTTACCTGTTCATCTATTCCGTCTTGCAAGTTAATTTGATTTTTCTTCTTTTTTGGGAGTTGGCATGCATTCTCTCTCTCTCTCTCTCTCTCTCTCTCTCTCTCTCTCTCTCTCTCTCTCTCTCTCTCTCCTCTCTCTCTCTCTCTCTCTCTCTCTCTCTCTCTCTCTCTCTCTCTCTCTCTCTCTCTCTCTCAAGGCTTGGCTGGGGTGTAGGATCATTCCCAGAATCAGGCTGGCGTGCCGCCCACTTCTGCCACTATCAAAAGCCGTGATGAGACCCACAAACACTCCGCCGCCCGCCACCATTACCACAATCACCACACGCCACCACCACCACCATTACCATTACCACAATCACCACACATAACCAGTTAACCACCATCACCATCATCACCACAACATTGAACCACACACAACCACCACCTCTACCATCCTCACTATACACATTGTAATACCACCATTAGTACTGACGATAAGGCCTACACTCACCAACATTATAATCATCAACAACTATTCTACCACAACTAAAATTCTGGAATGTTTATTATTACTTTTCTCTCCTTAATTAATTGATTGTTTTTCTTTTCGTGATGTTACCTGATGTTTACTTTTCTTTTATTTAGGCACTCCAGCGATAATAATTGATTATCTCTCTCTCTCTCTCTCTCTCTCTCTCTCTCTCTCTCTCTCTCTCTCTCTCTCTCTCTCTCTCTCTCTCTCTCTCTCTCTCTCTCTCATTCTCTCTCTCTCTCTCCCTCTCTCATTATCTGACCCACTTGACCTTATTCGATCTTTCTTGCCCTCAATCTTCAAGAGAGAGAGAGAGAGAGAGAGAGAGAGAGAGAGAGAGAGAGTCAAGCTGCACTGCTGGGGACGATGTTGGAGGGGCTTCCTTCTCCTCTCTCCCTTTCATCTTTCTTTCTTCTTCATCCTTTTACTTCCATCAGCTTTTCCTACAATCCCCAATTTTCTCCTACGTTATTGCCTCATTCTAGATTCTAATTTCTTCCAATATTTCCATCTCTCGTTTAGTATCTTTCCTCTCTCTTCACTCTCCCACTCATTCTCTGCTATGTCGTCTAACTATATTTTTCATTTTCCTCTATTTCTTTCCTCTTCTCATACTTGCTCTCCTTTCTTCGTCTCTCTCCTTCGTGTTCGTCCTTGACACCCCCCCTCCCCCCCTTAACACCTGCCAAACAGACCAGGTAAATATAAGGCTTCCTTCCTTACCTGGCTGGCTAACATCGTCACCTCCTCTTACCTTTGTTACGTAATTACTTTAAGCTAAGTGTTCCTCTTTCGTTATTTTGTAGATCTATTTTTTTTTTTCTGTTTATATATTTTTTCTCTGTTTATATTTAATTTCCCTTGTTTATCTTTCCTAATTTCAGTTGCTAAGTGTTTTTGTTTCGTTATTTCGTATATCTCATTTTGCCGTTTTATTATTTTCTTCTTTGTAGTTTATTTTCCCTTGTATCTTTTATGAGTCCTTTCCTTTTTTTTTTTTATGTAAATTTTTGTGCTGTAAATTTCTCTTCTCTCCTTCCTCCTTTCTCATTCATTCTTTTTTCTTTACAATTAGTTATTTGTGTAGTTTTCTTTCCTACTTTCTTTGTAAATTTGATGTCTTAGACTTCGCTTCTTGCATCTTATTTTTGGCCCACTTTTTTTCCCCAATTTGATATCAAAGTCGTGTTGTTAATTGTGTCTTCCTCTTTTTTTTTTTACTTTCTATTCATTTCCGAAGGTTTATTTTACTTTCCGCCTGTAAGTTTATATACCGTACGTTCTTTTCATTAATCTTTCCACTCCAACGGCTCTTAATTCACTTTCGTTTTCTATCCTTCCTCCTTTCTTCCTTTGTTCTGAAAGTTTTTTTTTTATTCCGGCTCCTCCCCCCTCCCTCACTCCTTCCGTCCGTCCTTTCTCCCTCCTTCTCTTCCTTTCTCTCGCGTCATGCTTTCTGCTTCCAAATTCGTTCGCTTCATCCTTGTCATTCCTCTTTCTCTTCTCGTTCCTTTCCTACCTTTACTTCTCTGACAGCGGTTCTTTTAGTTTTTGCCTTAGAACTCTCCTTTCTTTTTCCTTCTTTATGTCCTTCCAATCCCTCCCTTTCCCTCTACCTTTACTATAGGTAAGCCAGTTGATCCCTCCAAGGTGCGACTCCCAGATGGTGCCTCCTCTTCCTCTCCACTTCCTTCCTCTCCTCTCTTCCTTCCTCTTCTCTCTTCCTTCCTTTCTCTTCTCTCCTCTCTTCCTTACTTTCTCTCCTTTCCTTTCTCTCCTTTCCTTTCTCTCCTCTCTTACTTCCTTTCTCTCCTCTCTTCCTTCCTTTCTCTCCTCTCTCCCTTCCTTCCTCTCCTCTCTTCCTTCCTTTCTCTCCTCTCTTCCTTCCTTTCTCTCCTCTCTTCCTTCCTTTCTCTCCTCTCTCCCTTCCTTTCTCTCCTCTCCTCTCCTTCCTTTCCCCTTCCTTCTCCCTCTCCTCTTCCTCTCCCCTCTCTCCCTTCCTTCCTCTCCTCTCTCCCTTCCTTCTCCCCTCTCTCCTTCCTTCCTTCCTCTCCCTTCCTTCCTCTCCTTCCCTTTCCTCTCCTCTTTTCCTTCCTTTCTCTCCTCTCTTCCTTCCTTTCTCTCCTCTCTCCCTTCCTTCCTCTCCTCTCTTCCTTCTTTCTCTCCTCTCTTCCTTCCTATCTCTCTCTCTCTCCCTTCCTTCCTCTCTTCCTTCCTTTCTCTCTCTTTCTCTCCTCTCTTCCTTCTCTCCTCTCTTCCTTCCTTCCTTCCTTCTCCTCTCTTCCTTCCATTCTCTCTTCTTCCTCCTGCTTGCCATACTTTCTGACACCTTCCCTTTCCTTCACTCCCACTCTATCATGTACACTCCTCACCATTCTCTTCCTCCTTTCTTTGTTCTTCCTCCTTATCTTTCCCTCCCTTCTCTAGTTTTCTCTTTATCGTTCTCTCCATCTCCATCCCCTTCCTTTCTTTTATCTGCCTCCCTTTATTTTCCTGTCCTCTATTTCCTCCAACGGTCTCTGTTTCTTGTCTACCTATTACATACTTATTTCCTCTTCTTTTTCTTTCTTTCCGTATCTCCCTTCTATAAGCTCACTTCTTCTCTCCCTTTCCTTCTTCTCTTTCCATGCTCAACTGACGGCTTGATTTTATTTTGTTTTCCTCTCTCTCTCTCTCTCTCTCTCTCTCTCTCTCTCTCTCTCTCTCTCTCTCTCTCTCTCTCTCTCTCTCTCTCTCTCTCTCTCTCTCTCTCTCTCCGCATCAAATCAACTATATTCATGTATGTTTCCTTCACTCCCTCCTCATCTACGTTTCCCTTCTTCCATCCCTCCTAACCCACATCTAGTATTTCACCTTTCCCAATCCCCGACCTCAATGCCCCATCTCCCTTCATCCCTCCTCCCGTCCTACCTATCTCCCCTATGAACAGCTGAAGAGCGTCAGGGGGACTACAGCTTGTCAATATTTTTCACATATGTAAGAATAGAGTGATGGAGAAGAGGAGGAGGAGGAGGAGGAGGAGGAGAGGAGGAGGAGGGAGGAGGTAGGAGGAGGGGATAGTGTAGACGTGACCACCTCCTAAGGGGTTGCCTCAGGGGGGGGGGGGGTGATGCTGACGTGGGTGGCCTGTGAGGGGGGATTATGGGTGGAAGGGGTTGGGGGTCGTCGTATGAGATGTATGAGTGGGAAATGAGTGAACAGGACGAAGGAATAGTAAGTGGGCTGATAGGAGTGTTAGAGTGATAGGAATATAGACATAATTAAAAAAAAAGGCAAGTAAGGTGAGAGGGATTAAAGAGAATGGACTATAAATGAAATGAGTGGGAAATATAGCGAGAAAATAAAAGTGAGTGGAAATGGAGTAGAACGAAAAGTGGGTGGGTTGTATAGAGCATGATAGGTGGTTGGGTGGGTTACTGGGTGGGCAATGTGGAGCTTGGGAGATGGGTGGGTGGGTGGGCTTGAAGAGAACTACACAGTGGGTGGTATGGTAGGTAAGCCTTAACCCTTGTAGAGGCAGGAGGAGGAGGCGGAGGAAGAGAAGTGAAATAGGGGTAACATACAACCATCAGGGGCAAAACAGGTGAGCAGGTGGGTGCGTGGGTGTCTGTGGGTGGGCATGGGGCAGGTAGTGGGTAGGTGGGTTGATGGGTTGGTGGGTGGGTCGGGAGGGATATCGGATTACATACGGGCGGACTGAGCTGTCACGTTACCCGTATGCTTCACTTCACCCATCATCTAATCAATAGCGAGAGAGGGAGACAGCAAGGAATTAGGGACGGCAGCGGGGGTTGGTGGTGAGGATTAGAGGTACAGCCGGCGCTGAAAGCGGATTGGGATTGGTATGGATAACAGGGAAACAGGAGGTGGGGGGGGGGGGGGGGGGGAATAGGCGATATTTCATAACAGGAACATTACTATAAAATATGATACGATAATGAAGGTGAAAACAAAGTATGGAAGTCACACGGAAATGCCATAAATATGATCCCTTTATGGAAGGAGGAGGAGGAGGAGGAGGAGGAGGAGGAGGAGGAGGAGGAGGAGGAGGAGGAGGAGGAGGTATAGGTTACAAAGGTGACGTTTCGGTCCACACACACACACACACACACACACACAACTAATTCATTAACCCACAAAATATACACATAAAAGCAGCCAAAAAAAGCTAATCAGTGTTGATTGCAGAATGTAAACAACGTTCAAAGGCGGGCGCAGGTTCGGGCGCGGCGTAAACAAGTGGGGCGGCGAGGCAGAGTTCCGCCGAGGGTATAAATAGCCCGTCGAGGCTCGCCACGCCCGCCCCTGACAATGCTAATGTGGTGGCAGGCTGGGGGGGAGGGGGGGGGGTCAGGTAGCTCTAGGGTGATGGAGTAGTGGTGGTGGTGGTGTTGGGGGTGTGGGGGTAAAGGTGGAGTGAGGGTGGGGAGTGGTGGAGGGGCCTGGCATTCCCCTCACTTGCAGCGGCACACACTCCGTCACCATCATGACGCTTACTCTAAATCATGATGAAATGTTGAATAAGAACATTATCCTTTCCCCTTCTTCCTCTCTCCTTTCCTCCCCTCTCTTCCTCCTGTCTTGTCTGGGGCGCCGCGCCAGAGCCCAGGTACCCGAGGAGGCTCAAGGTCGCTGGCCTCACCTGTATAAATAAACAGCGCGGGGTCAGGAGCGATAATGAACGTGTCTGGGCCGAGGGTTCGCGCGGCGGCACGGCACGGGGAGGCCCTGGGCGAGGGGCGTGGAGGCAGCCTGGCACGATAGCAGCGGGGCGCTGTCTGGCACCTGAGACGCGTGTGCCGCTCGCCCCAGCCTGCCCGGCCTCGCCTTGCCCCTCCCAGTAACTAAAATTACTCTGCCAATCACATGCACTTCCTGTCCACCTCCTTCACCGCAGCTGCCGGGGCGGGTGGTCACTGAGGTGGAGGGACAGCGCCACCCTCACCCCGTCCCTACCACCGCTTGTCCTCAGCTCGGAGCGGCGGGACGCTAATCCTAAGACCGGCCATTCCTACGTATCCTACAGGTATTCTCCTCTCTTTCGTGTGTGTGTGTGTGTGTGCGTGTGCGTGTGCGTGTGCGTGTGCGTGTGCGTGTGCGTGTGCGTGCGTGTGCGTGTGCGTGTGCGTGTGCGTGTGTGTGTGTGTGCGCGTGTGTGTGTGGGCAACCAGAAGCCTGTCGGTGAGGACGGGAACATCACGACCTCCTCTGATCCTCTTCCTTTTAGCGACGCAAAAAGTAATCACCGAGCCAAGTACAGTCCTTCCATTTCTCGCGGCTGCCTCAGGAGGGAAAAAAAGTGGCGTAACGTGAGTAATGGTTGGCCGTAAGCCTCCTCCCGCGGCCCCTCCATCACCCCGACGACAACACGACACACACAGGGGACACGAACACTATTTTGGTACGGCAAGCTGCGTGGGCACGTGTGTTCTGCTGCCTGTGTTTGGTCGCCTGGCTGAGGGGGGAGGGAGGGAGGGAGAGGAGGGAGGGGTAGCAAAGAAGAGAAAGTTGAGCCTGGATAAAACCACCGCAGGGATGATATTAATACTTCAAACTGTGGAAAAAAAAACCCACACAAACCAGTGAATTGAAAACTAATACCACTTTCACAATTATCATCACTATTATTGTCAATTATTATCATTATTACTACTATATTATCCTTTTCATTACTACCATGACTCAGCACCCACTCATAACCCCTCTTACTACCTTGCCTGCAATCTCCCTTGTCGATTTGCCGTCCTTGAATTACGACTTTACGAGAGGAGAAGAATACGAACCAAGAAAAGAATAAATACGGAAAACGAGGAAAGAAATGAACAATAAGGAAGAAAGAGAGGAAAGAAAACGAAGGCTTAGAGCAATGTGATAGCCAGCGACGCCATAACATAAAGCACCATGGGAGGAGGAGGAGGAGGAGGAGGAGGAAGGAGGAGGAGGAGGAAGAGGAGGAGGAGGATTAAAGGGCGAAAAGAAAAAAATCTTAACAACGATAAAATGTTTTGTTTACATCTGGTGGTGAGGGTTAGCGAGGTCTGTTCAGTTTCTATGACGTATTAAAGTGGACACCAAGACAATGGATGAGGACGAGGAAGAGGAGGAGGAGGAGGAGGAAAAGTGTGTGGTGTGGTGGGGGGGGGGGAGTTGAGGTTCACAGGGGCTATCAATTCACCACAAAGCTTCTATTGATCCATAAAGGAGACACACACACACACAAACAAACACACACACACACACACACACACACACACACACACACACACACTTGAGAGAGATAGAGTTGTGTGTGTGTGTGTGTGTGTGTGTGTGTGTGTGTGTGTGTGTGTGTGTGTGTGTGTGTGTGTGTTCGTGTGTGTGTCTGTGTGTGTGTCTGTGTGTGTCTGTGTCTGTGTGTGTGTGTGTGTGTGTGTGTGTGTGTGTGTGTGTGTTTGAAAGCGTGTGCACTCTTCCTGGAAATTTCGAGGCAGGAGTTTCAAGCCAGGAGTATATGCATCATTTTTTCATTATTCTGGCTTTGATAAAATATTTAAACTTGAATGTGAAAAAAGTAGTGACAGCAAAACTCCAAGCCTCCCAAACACTCGCCGGGCGGGAGATGAAAAAAAAAAAAGATCAGGAAAAAAAAGCATGAGGTAAAATGTTTTCATGAGCACTTAATATTTTTTTGGTAGGATTCTCTCTCTCTCTCTCTCTCTCTCTCTCTCTCTCTCTCTCTCTCTCTCTCTCTCTCTCTCTCAATAGCTGTCAAAACGTGAATCAATCGACGGTCACAAAGCAGCTGGTTCCTTGGTTCCCTCAGGCATTGAACCGCACGTGCCCGCAACCCTCCCTTTATATTATCCATCGCTCCCTTTGCTCCCTTTGCTCCTTTGCTCCTCCCTTTACCATCCGTGTCTACTCTTCTTTTCCATTTCTTCCCTTCCTTTCTACATTTCCCCCTTTCTCTCCTATACCTTTTTCCCTTTTCATGCTTTTCCTACATCTCCATTTTCATTCCTATCTACCTTTCTTTTTTATTCCTCGTCTTCTTCTTTCCGGTTCTCTTTCTGTATTCCTTCCTCCACCCTTATTCTATCTTCCTTCCCTTGTTATGTCTCCCTCTCTATCCTTTTCTTCAGTGCCCTTCCACTAAACCTTCCTCCGCTTCCCTTCCATTCCTTCCCTTCACATTCCCTTTCTCAGGCCAACCTTCGACCCTTGCAATACTCACGTCGCCTTCGAAATATGCGATTGAGGGAGGCAAATTTGCAACAAGACGGGGAATTCTGGAAACGAAATGCCGCCAGAAGGAAAAGGAGGAGGAGGGAGGAGGAGGAGAGGAGGAGGAGGAGGAGAAGAAAGAGGTCGTCACGGAGTAAGAAGTTTTGCACTCATGGCAGGGTCGTGAGTCGTCCGTCCTCTTGGTATTTGATTCCCGAAGTCATCTCTCTCTCTCTCTCTCTCTCTCTCTCTCTCTCTCTCTCTCTCTCTCTCTCTCTCTCTCTCTCTCTCTCTCTCTCTCTCTCGTTTCCAAATGTAATATGAGAAAAGGATGAATACAAGGAAGAGGAGGTGGAGGAGTACCCAAGGATGACACTAAGCCCCTGGTAAGTTAATTC
>JACEEZ010024160.1:275000-292500 GCA_016584305.1 Chionoecetes opilio
GTGTGTGTGTGTATGTTTAGTGTGGGTGTGTGTGTGTGGTGTGGGAGAAGAGTGGGTAAATGGTGTGTGTGTGATGAAGTGTGTGTATGTGTGTGTGTGAAGATGTGAAAAGTAGTGTGGTGTGTTGTAAGTTGTGTGTAGTGTAGTGTGAAAGTGAGTAGAAATTGGTTGTGTGACGTGGAGAGTAGTGAGGTGTTAGTGTGTGTGTGTTTGTGGTCATGTGTTTGTGTGTGTGTGTGTCTGTTTTGTGTTCGTTGCGTGTGTGTGTGTGTGTGTGTGGTGTGTGTGGTTGTTCGTGTGTTGGTGTGTGGCTGTGTGTGTGTTGTGTGTGTGTGTGTGTGTGTTTGTGGGTGTGTGTTGTGTGTGTGTGTGTGTGTGTGTGTGTGGTGTGTGTGTTGGGGTGTGGGGGTGTGTGTTGTGTGTGTGTGTGTGTGTTTTTGTGTGGTTTTTTGGGGTTGTTGGGGGTGTTTTGTGTGTGTGTGTGTGTGTTGGTGTGTGTGGTGTGTGAAGTAAAAGATCCGCCTTGTCACATATTTTTCGGTTCTTCTCTTCCTCTATCTTCTTCTTCCTCCCCTTTTTGGGTTCTCTGCCCTTGATTAACCGGCGGGTTATCCAGGTCAATTCGCTTCACCCCCCTTCCCTTTTTGATACAAAAATTTTCCTCTTCTCCTCCTCCTTCTTCTTCCCCTACCATATAAAGACCCATCTATATTACCAACCCTTCCTTCCTTCCTTCCTAACTCCTTCCTTTATTAACTCCCTTTTTCTTCTTCTTCCTCCTCCTCCCTCCTCCTCCTCCTCCTCCTCCTCCTCCTCCTCCTCTCCTCCTCCTCCTCCTCCTCCTCCTCCTCCTCCTTCATGTCATGTCAAGCTCACGTTGAAGGGATGCGAGTAAAAAAAATAAGAAAAAAATACAAATCGAATCAACCTTCTGTTTTTTTCTCACGAATAATTTACAATCAATTACTCTGACGTGAAGATGCAGGGAGGGGAGACGAAAAAATGGGAAAAAGAAGAACAAGAAGAAGAACAAGAAGACGAAGAAGAAGAAGAAGAAATCGAAAAGAAGTAGATAGAGGAAGACGAAGAAATAAAAGGAGAATGAAAGTGAGAAAAAAAAATTGAATTGGATGACGAGAGAACGAAATGAAGGTGACTTAACATCATGCTTTTGTTTGGGTACAATGAGTCAACGAAAACTATTCATCATTCATCTTTCATTTGGCTTCCGTCACGCGTCCACTGATGAATGACAGGAGGAAGGCGCTGGAGGATACGAATTCTGGGTAATGACATTATGAAGATACGTGTTATGAATGATGACATTTCAGACTGAATTCATGGCTCTATACTATTTATTTGTATTTTTATGTTTATTTATTTATTACTGCTAGTTATATTTTAATTATTTCACAGCGAAACTTAAATACTTCTTTCCGTTATTGTTTTTGTTCACGTTTTCGTATGCCTTAGTGTGTTTAGATTGTTGTTGTTGTTGTTGTTGTTGTTAGTGGTGATGGTGGTGGTGGTGGTGGTTTGGTGGTGAAGGTTTGGTGTCGTTGTTGTTGTTGTTGTAGTTAGTGGTGGTGGTGGTGGTTGGTGGTGGTGGTGGTTTGGTGGTGAAGGTTTGGTGTCGTTGTTGTTGTTGTTATAGTTAGTGATGGTGGTGGTGGTTTGGTGGTGAAGGTTTGGTGTCGTTGTTGTTAGTGTGGTGGTGGTTTGGTGGTGAAGGTTTGGTGTCGTTGTTGTTGTTGTTTGTTAGTGGTGGTGGTGATGGTTGGTGGTGGTGGTGGGCTTGCTGTTCTTGTTGTTGCTTTAGAATTCCCCTCACAATCTTTCTTCCTTGACTAGCACAGTTTACCTCCTCTACGTGTGTTGTCGTTGAGTTA
This sequence comes from Chionoecetes opilio, assembly GCA_016584305.1. NCBI lineage: Eukaryota > Metazoa > Arthropoda > Malacostraca > Decapoda > Majidae > Chionoecetes > Chionoecetes opilio. The sequence continues at coordinate 276,890 of JACEEZ010024160.1, forward strand.
TTTTCAAATTCTATCCTTTAACCCCTCGAGTCCCAAAACGTAATTTCCACTGTAATTTGGGTACCATTAGACGATTTTAATGAATATAAGCAATATTTTATAGATATGACCTGTTTAGTATCCTTTCCACTAGCTAATTTAGTATATTATGTAAGTTAGTTTTCGTAATTTAATGGCTAACAACAGACGATTTGATATAGGAAGGCAAAGATCTGGTGTGAAAGGGTTAATCATGAAAAATTACAAGGACACAATACAGCTGTCAGATTTCTTCAGTCCAACATTGTCGTTCTTTTCTATCATGACTTGAAAGCCAAGAGTACGATGAGGCTTTTCATGAACTTCAGAATAATGAGTGAAACGAAAGAAGGAATTTAATGAATATCAAAGAGAGAAGGAATTGCTGGTGAAAATGATGTGGCAGAAAAATCAGCAAATGTCAAGGTGAATAATAAATAGTAGCAAAGAATACCAAACAGACCAGGAGGAGGAAAGAAATTTAAATCACGAAACTAAAATAAATTGGAAAAAAATTGTGATCAGACTAAACACTACAAATAAAAAATAATACAAACACACAGGCACTGTGTGTTTGTTATTATATTTTTATATATATATATATATATATATATATATATATATATATATATATATATATAATATATATATATATATATATATATATATATATATATATATATATATAAAATATAAAAAATAAAATAAATAATGATACATGACTCCCTGTAACTTGTTTATCCTTGCTTAGTTCTTCCATATTTAGCTTATTCGTTTTTCTATAACTAATCTTTGTAATTAATCTGTCTCTTATTTTACCTCTATAAATCGCAAGTCACGTTTACTCTTTATAGCTATTCTAACTTCTAATGTTTATATATTTGCTTATTCTTGTTTACTGAGCCATATCTGGGAGAAAAGGAAAGAAAGGATGAAAGTAAACGAGAAAAGTGGAGGAATGAACCAAGGGAAAGGAGGTTATGTATGATATTCAGGGGCCAGTTTTATGATACAAAATCAAAATTGAAAATAAGTAAGTAAGCAGCATCTATTGATATGACATGATTCTCTTTGAAGATATTCAGACCACTTCCTTGACTTCCTCTTCCTGATGATATTGAGACGGCTCCTCCTCCTCCTCCTCCTCCTCCTCCTCCTCCTCCTCCTCCTTTCTGACTCAAGTGACTCTCAAGGCAGGTCGTCCTTCAAAGCCTTGCGGTCGCCTTGATACTCGCCTGACTGAGTATTTCAAACAGACTTGTCCCTCCCCACAGACCTGTCCCTCCCCACACACCTGTCCCTCCCCACACACCTGTCTATCCCCTCCTCCTGTCTATCCTCCACCTCCCCCCCTCTACTCACAAACTTCTTTCTCTACACCTTCATATAACTACGTCGTATCTTCAATGTGTCATGTTTATCTGTACTGTTTTTAGTTTAGTGATTTTTTTTCGTTCTTTGTACTCCACCCTGGCTGAGAATGAGAGCGAGGAGAAGAGGAGGAGGAGGAGGAGGAGGAGGAAGGATGATACAGAGAACACAGGAAGCAGCAGGAAACGAAGCGTGGATAGTTAATTAGCCGTAGCCACACTGCCAAGGCCAGTGTCATGAACTCTATACTTGTATGCATCACCTCTTGTAAACACTCCACCTAACACACCTTCCACCCAGCTCAACCACACACCTACCACCCTCCTCAACCACACACCTACCACCCTCATCAACCACACACCTACCACCTACCTCCAGCTCTATCCACCTCAAATACACACTCTAGCCACCTCAAACACACACCTACTCACACCTTAGCTACACACCTACTCACACCTCTTCAACACATATACAGATCCCAAATGAACTTACTAATCAAGAATACCTACGAGTTGTACGATTTTTACGTGTAAACTCCTGTCAATGACCTTTCCGTGCTTGATATAACAATATTGATGTTTAAATTTCATAATCGCGTCCTCTCATTGTTGCCATTCATTGAGTTGCCCATTTAAACCTATATCGTTGCCATTTAAAGTCAAGTATCATTCGTTAGAGCGTGGGTTTTATCAATGGAACGGAAAGGTGGGTAATAAAAGGTAATGTCAGGAATGAATGAAAAAAATGTGATCGATAGTACAAAAAAGAGCAATCAATACTCGGGGAGAGAGAGAGAGAGAGAGAGAGAGAGAGAGGAGAGAGAGAGAGAGAGAGAGAGAGAGAGAGAGAGAGAGAGAGGAGAGAGAGAGAAGAGAGAGAGAGAGAGAGAGAGAGAGAGAGAGAGAGAGAATGCCATGCCGAGGAACAAGTCACCGGAACTGATAACATGCCATTGTAGTCACAGTAAACACGACGACACAGAAAATGACTCCTGGAAAAGTGTTAAAAAATGGGAAAATAACGTGAAAAAAGAGTAATTTGACGCGAAATAAACACTTCCCTCTTGATTTCCGGACACAATCGAAAAGATGATTCACTGTTTTTTTTCGTCTCACGTAAAAACGGTTTTCGATGTAATTACCTGACTCAGAAAAACACAGGTGAGTCACGGTCATGCACACACACACACACACACACACACACACACACACACACACACACACACACACACACACACACGTGACTCACGCATAATCTAATGACTCAAGGGAAGATATCTACAAAACCAGCTGATTCACGCAAGGACAACAGTAATTAGTCTATTAAAACAAACTATACAAACAATTTAAAAAAAACAAGGAAAATAGTATAAAAAAACATGATTCATTATATTTAGAGAAAAAAATGCAACCTACTAAAAAATAACAGAACTTTTTAACGGAGGGAAAAAATAAACAGCTAGAAATTTATCTTATAGCAAGGCAAAGGTTAACAATCAACATCAGGAAACGTAAGGTTAAAATTCACAGGTATAAAAAGGAGAGCAAATTCCCTGTTTTTCCCTGCCTAAGAGGAGGGTGAGGGAAAAGTTGCATAATTCACCCTAAATGACTGCCATAATGGTAAGCGGTAGTGTGCTAATGGGAGGCAAGGGAGGGGAGGTGGGGGGACAATAAGAAAGGGGGGAGAAAGGGGAGGGAAGGAGGGAATGGAAGGATAAGCGAAAGAAGAAGGGCTTTCAAGGATATAAAGGTCAAGAAGAAAGGAGATACAGAAGAGTATTTAGTGATTTAATGAGAAACGTGAGGGTAATAGTAATAATGATAATAATGATAATGAATACAATAATAATGTCTTAGTTTACTCATTGTTCCTCCTCCTCCTCTCATCTCCTCATCATCATTCCTACAACTTCTACACCGCTACACAAAAGCAATCATTTCAGCATTACTTTCAAGGGCCTGAAGGAATCATCAAGAGGTTATAACTCCTCTCCCTGGTCCTCTTCAAACTTCAATATTCCTCCTCATTTCATTTCCCACATATCAACACGAGGATATCTTCTTAAACTTGGTGGTGCCAATACATACTTATACCTCTTGTGGCTCTGTTTTGTTCCACATTATTTTTTCTTTACCTTCGCCTTTCCAGCTCTTCCTTTTATGTTTCCCCTTTCTCCATTCAACCTTCCCCTTCCCGACTTTACAGCGCTTGTTATCTGATTTATGTGTGTGTGTGTGTGTGCGCGTGTGTGCGTGTGCGTGCGTGTGTGTGTGTGTGTGCGTGTGTGTGTGTGTGTGCGTGTGTGTGTGTGTGTTTATACGCGTGTGTTCATACCTCCAATCATTATAGCAACAAAATTATACAAAAACATCAAACAGTAAAACCATACTTGTGTTTTTGCACTAACATAAAGAAACCCCCTATTTAAGTGATAAAAAGTGCAATTTTACGGACGCTACTACGCATTATTTTCTTTTGTTTGTTTTTATTCTCCTCGTGTTTTAGCCGCCACGTGGATGAAACAAAACACAGCATGAAAATAATAGCCTCGCCATGGTCGCTCCGGTGCCATTCACCTCTCCACTTTTTGCCTAGTTTAAAAAATGTTTCCACCAGTGATCATCCACTAGAACTCCATCCTTATCATCCCCTCCACGCATTACCCGTCTCCCCCTTCACTCCCCCTCCACTATACCACTCTAACCACCACTTTACCCTTTTACCTCCCTATACACCTTCAATATACACTCTACATCACAAACCTCACCACTTTCCTTCATTTTCTTCACCACTTTCATTCATTTTCTTCACCACTTTCCTTCATTTTCTTCACCACTTTCATTCATTTTCTTCACCACTTTCATTCATTTTCTTCACCACTTTCCTTCACCATTTTCATTCATTTCCTTCGCCATTTTCATCTTTTCATTGTCTCCATTGCTATAGTTCCTCTTACTCTTCTTCTATTTGTCCTTTTCTTTTACGCACAATGAAAAAAAGAGGCAAAAAAAGAGGAAAATGAGGTTCTTTCATGCACAAGGAAAAAAGGAGGGGAGGAGGAGGAGGAGAGGAGTAATGGTTGGGATAGGAGACAGACATGGAAGTATCCTCTCCGTGCATTACCGCGACAGGACGGAGAAGGAGACCAGATAAGGGCAAATGGAGTGACTGATAGCGAAGAGAAGGGAAAGGAAAAATGGGAAGGAAAGGAAGTAAGGAGAAGCGGTGGAAAGAAAGAAGGAAGGAAAGCACAAATTGGTAAAATGGAGAGAGAGAGAGAGAGAGAGAGGGGAGAGAGAGAGAGAGGGAGAGAGAGAGAGAGAAGGGGGGGGGGGAGGCCAGGAAGGAGCCGTACATAGGAGGCAGGAGGGCAAGGGCGTGCGGAGTTCCTTCTCTTATGTTCCCCTGCTGACGGCGGCGGCTCGGGGGAGGAGGGGGTCTTTCCCGCACTTATTGTAGGGTTGGGGCGGGGCCAGGACGGGGCGGGGCATAGAGGGTGCTACTGGGGTGCCAAGGGACTGGAGGAGCTTGGGAGAGAAGAGGAAGAGGAAAAGGGAGGAGGAAGAGGGAGGAGTAAGAGGAGGCTACGGCAGCTTGGAGACCGCCTGGTACCGTTCCCGTTTTTTGTTCAGCCACCACCACCACCATCATCATCATCATCAACGGCAAGCGCGAGGTTCTAATTTTCTCTTAATTGCTTAGCCATCACTCACTTACGATTACCTCTTCTCTCTCTCTCTCTCTCTCTCTCTCTCTCTCTCTCTCTCTCTCTCTCTCTCTCTCTCCATACAATTTGCGCTCCATCCTAACTTCATTTTTTCTCTCCACCTCTCCTTTCTCTATCTGTCAGTGGAAAAGCATACCCACAAACACCAAATTACAGAGAGAGGAGAGAGAGAGAGAGAGAGAGAGAGAGAGAGAGAGAGAGAGAGAGAGAGAGAGAGAGAGAGAGAGAGAGAGAGAGAGAGAGAAGAGAGAAGAAAAAAAAAAATATATGCAAAAAGGGGGCGTGGCAGGTGTAGATAAAGACAAAAAGATGGGTGGGGTCCATGGAAGAATAGCGGGTGGAAAGCAAAGGGAGATGAAAAGAGAGAGACATGAGGAAGAAAAGAAGGCGGGTTGATGTCTAATGAATTAAGCCACAGGGAGCAAGTAGAAGTGACATGAACGGTGCAGCAACCCCTTATCAACCTCCTTCAACCTCAATCAACCTCCACCTTCATCCCCTAAAGCGCTTAATCTAGTTCACGGGGGTGCAGAAGCGAGCATATCTCATACACACACACACACACACACACACACACACACACACACACACACACACACACACACACACTTATGTAAACAAACACAGCTGGGCTTCATCAGTGAGGCCTTAAAACTCCACTCTTGCTTCAATTACTCGCTTTATAAACCATTGACAGGAAGGTTTGGAGTTTCTTCTCTCTCTCTCTCTCTCTCTCTCTCTCTCTCTCTCTCTCTCTCTCTCTCTCTCTGCTACTGCTACTACTACTACTGTTGCTATCGCTACCATATTCTATTTTAACTACATAACGTTTACATATTCCATTTCAATTTTCTTCTCATCTTAAAACTAATTCTCATCTCACGTTTTATCTATTATTTTTGAGGTCGTTTCAAATCTTTCCTTCCGTCCCTTGTTTTTCTCAGCGCATTTATTTTCTTCTTTTCCTCTTCAAAGTCGCCAACTCACTTCCTCATCTCTCTACATCACTCTTGTTGTTTATGTCGTTGCAAGGTTTTTATTGCCTTGTCCTTCTTCATTCTTCTATCCTTCCACTATAATATTATGTAGACAAGGTTAAGGAAATACAAGTTAATTCTCTTCATTAAAGTCCATTAACGAAATTCCTAACATCGTTTGTCTTTTGTCAAGTTTATCATTTCATTTGTTTTCTCTATCTATTACTGTTTACATGATTACCTAATGTGTGAGTGTGTGCGAGAGAGAGAGAGAGAGAGAGAGAGAGAGAGAGAGAGAGAGAGAGAGAGAGAGAGAGAGAGCACACACGCATACATCTCGACTCTAATCCGGTATAAAAACAGTAACTAAAGGAACCTTCCGGGAAAATGGTTTCAATGCCGTTCCTGAAGTTTTCGATTTAAGCCTCAACGCGCCGCTACAAAACTCCGAGGCTCCACAATCGCCACTGAAGGGGACACGGAAGGGCTTCTGAGAACGCTCTTCATAGAAAGTCAGTAAACACAGGGCCAGGGGCATCCCGTAACGTAACGATGGTGTTGAGTGTATAAGCGTGTATGTATGTATGTATAAGTGTATGTAACTAAGCGGCCGTCAAGCTCTGTCGAGAAGTTGGTTCATTATTTGAGTTTACAGCTCAGTGCCTCTTGTCGCCGCCAGAGGGATTGAAGCCTCGTCTTTCTCTCTTCTCCTTTTTTAAGCTTCCTCCAGTGACCTCCTCTTTTTTTCACCTACAACAAAAGAAGAGTGTTTGGTGTGTTTTCTCTTATTCTATATTTTCTAGACGAGCTCTACCAGTGTCCTCTTCACTTTTGTATTCAACGAAAATGTAGGTTAAAAATGAAAGGATAGTCATTCTTTTTCCCAAGCACTGCTAAGTCACTACAATGGTCAATATTGATGATTATTAAATGTTGCTTTTCACTACAGTTATCTTTTCTGAAAGGATGAAGGGGTATTTATTGTCCCTATAACATCCTCCTCTTGCTCTTCCTCTTCTCATAAGAACATAGAACATAAAGTAAGGAAGCTACAAGAGGCCGCGAGACACACGAGGTAGTTCCTGTTACCTAACTCTACCTATATCCACCTCTCTTCCCCATCCATGAATTTATCCAGACTCCTTTTAAAGACCCCAATAGACTCCACATTGACCACCTGACGACTTAGTCCATTCCAATCATTCACCACCCTATTTGTGAACCGGTTTCTCCCAATTAAATTAATTATTTATTAAACTAATAAATTTTCTCCCTACTTTTCCTCAAGATAAATATAATTGGATATCAATCGTATTGTATACAGACTTGGTTTAACGTAGAGATATGGAAAAGACTGCTGAAGATAACTCTGTTGTGTGTGTGTGTGTGTGTGTGTGTGTGTGTGTGTGTGTGTGTGTGTGTGTGTGTGTGTGTGTGTGTGTGTGTGTGTGTGTGTGTTCCTATTCGTCCTCCTTTTACGTCATTTTCTATCGTATCTTTTTCACAGTCTTCCTCTATTTTCTCCTGGTCTCGATCTACGTTGTCCTCTCTTCCTCCTCCAAAAACGCTGACCCTTGTTGACTCGCTATTGTGTTCTCCTTGACGCTGGCTGAGGATGGTCCGTCGAGGCCATTCTTGACCACTCCACGGCAGGGCTGGGGGGCCACGTGACCACTACCTCCTCCTCCTCCTCCTCCTCCGATAGCGAGAAACGAAAGAGAAACGAGAGTGAAACAATTGCGAGTCGCATCTACACAACCCCTCCCACACGTCTCAGACAGCCCCGAATTAACGGTCACTACTACAACTTTTGACCTGTGATGGGTTGTGGTTCAGTAAGGGCCCTGACAGTTAGTGACTACCATCGGGATTTATGTACCAAGGGTCACTGCTGCAGGGGGCATTAAAGTGTACGGCGTCTTACTTGGAAAGTGCACTACCGCAGTGGATTGAACGGAGCTGGGGCCTGATTGACTGCTGCCTCCCAAGAAAGCGCCAGGCAAGGCTGCCGCACCACCCTTGAACCTCCACACTGAGCCTACACCAACACTACATTAGACCTTATGACACACACAGATAGCCCCTAGTTAACGGTTACCACTACTACTCTCGACCTGTGACGGGCTGTGGATCAGCAAGGGACCTGACAGTTAGTGACCACCATCGGGACTTAAGGTACCAGGGGTCACTGCTGCAGGAGGCATTGAAGTGTACGGCGTCCTACATGGAAAAGTACACAATCCGCAGTGGATTGAACGGAGCTGGGGCCTGATTGACTGCTGCCTCCCAAGATAGCGCCAGGCAAGGCTGCCGCACCACCCTTGAACCTCCACACTGTGTTCCCACCATTACAAAACACACATAACATGACCTATCTATCAAGCAATAGACCTACCCCACAAACATAGTAGTAGTTAGCCATAGATTTCAGCTTTCAACTTTCCTCACAAATTCCATGCAGTTTTTCTATACTGCATGGTATCACTTCTTTTCCGGCCAGCTTCGGCTGGAGGGATGGGTGGGTGGGGAGGAGCCTTCTATTTTCCTATCCTTTCTCTCTTATATATCTAGTTAGTGTAGTGTAGTTAAATCAAACAGCCATGTAAGGACCTAATGGTATGTTGCTGTTTGTTTCCTTTGTAATCCTTTGTAATCATCATCCTCCCATTCTTCTTTCACTCAACCTCTCTTCTTTTCTTCTTCTCCTACCCCCTCCTCCTCCTCCTTCCTCATTACTGTAAATCTCATACCTCATTTCTTCCTTATTCTGACTTCTATTCCTTTTCCTTCATTTTTCGTTTCAGCTTATTATTTCCTGCAAAATTCTGACCATAATTTATCCTCCTCCACCTCCCCCTCCCCTCCTTCTCTATCCATTCCTCACTATTTTTTTCTTCTTTTCCTAGACTTAGACGAGAAACTGCATAAATCTTATTCCTACACTTACAGGTTTTTCATCATGGTTATCTCTTTCCGTTCCTTCTTCTCTCTCTCTCTCTCTCTCTCTCTCTCTCTCTCTCTCTCTCTCTCTCTCTCTCTCTCTCTCTCTCTCTCTCTCTCTCTCAGACGCCATAAGAGCTACAGGTCAAGGCACTTCGATATCCTAATCTTTCTTGACTTATGTTCATTATCATTCTTTCGTATTTACGCTTCCCTTCCTTTTATTTAACCTTTTTTGTTATTCTACTGTTCTTCCACCCTCCCTTTCCCCTTCCTCCTTCTCTGATCCCCCTAACATCTCCGCATGACACTGAAAAACCAGGCGAGGAGGTTGAAGAAGAGGAGGAGGAGGAACAATAGTGATTTTAGGTTGCGAGAAATGTACTGTACGAACGCAAAAAAATGTCGATTGGGTTGTTGTTGTGGTGTGGTGGTGTGGTGGTAGTGGCTATGTTGGTGGTGGTGGTGGTGGTGGTGGTGGTGGTGGTGGTGGTGGTGGTGTGTGGTGGTGGGGGTGGTGTTGGTGTTGGTGTTGGTGGTGGTGGGGGTAGGGGTGGTAGTGGTGGTGGTGGTGGGGGTGGTGGGGGTGGTGGAGGTGGGGGTGGTAAAGGGTGACAGGCGTGACTGATGATTTTCGGTGGAAGTGAATAATTTTTTTGCCTGTGCTTTGTATATTTGTGGATCCATGTGTGTGTGAATGTGTGTGTGTGTGACTGTGTGTGCGTGTGCGTGTGCGTGTGCGTGTGCGTGTGTGTGACTGTGTGCGTGTGCGTGACTGTGTGCGTGTGCGTGTGCGTGTGTGTAATCATTCTTCCGTGTGTGGGAGTGCCTGTATATGCCTGTGTGTGGGAATCAATCAAGGACAGGTAATGCAGGTGTATCGGTGACGCACATCACCTTCAGTGCGCGTAAGGATGCATGTATGTGCTTAAATATGTATGCAACGTATATGTATATGTTTGTACATGTATACGACAAGGCAGTGTTTTATGTTTTCTTCACTAATATACCATTTGAGAGAGAGAGAGAGAGAGAGAGAGAGAGAGAGAGAGAGAGAGAGAGAGAGAGAGAGAGAGAGAGAGAGTTGTGGAACGATGGAAGACAAAGGAGGTAGTGAAAGCGTGGCACCAACTCATGAAACACTCGGTTGGGACGCAGGGAGAGGCCGCGTGCTGTCCCCGTCGCCACTTACGTCACACTAACAGGCGGCGGTAACGGAGGAGAGTGTAATCAGATGAGTCGGCGGGTCTGTAATTACGCCGCTGGAGATAGTGGTGTGATTAGTTACCGGCAGGCTGCCACGGCGCGGCTGGTGGCGACGAAGGAAGAGAAGGAGGAAGACGACGAAGGAGAAGGAAGAAGGAGAAGGAAGAAGGCGGAGGAGGAGGGCGAAGGCAAAGGAGGGAAGAAGGCGAAGGAAGAGAATGGAGGACAGAAACTAGAAGGATATGTTGAAGATTCTTGTTAACTGAAGCGAGTGAGGATAAGGCAGAGGAAAAAATATATCACCAAAATGTATCTTTAATCTCCCTTGGTGGAAAATTACGTAAAAGAATAACATCAAGAAAACATTAACAAACCAATAACGATAATGTGTTGTAATATGTCGTTGTTTACTGATTGACTTGTGCATTATTAAGAGGATTTCTATTCCGTTGTTTTGATATTGCGAAAGAGGAAGGTGAAGGCCAGGTGAGGAAAGATCAGGAAGCAAGAAGAGGAAGAGGAGGAAGAGGAAGAGGAAGAGGAGGAGGAGGAGGAGGAGGAGGAGGAGGAGGAGGAGGAGGAAGAGAAAGAGGTTAGTAAAGAGAGGAAGAGAATGAGGTTAGTAAAGAGAGACTCATACCACCCAGGTCCATTACACTCCCCTCCATCATCCCTCACAACTGTCATCCCCTATCCCCTATCCCCTCCTTCTCCTCCTCCTACTCCTCCTCCTCCTCCTCCTGTCCTCGTCCTCACGTATCCCATTCATGGCCGAGCTGTCAAGAACCAAGCGTTTCCCAGTTGGCTTCCTGTGCGATCTCTAAACACACACACACACACACACACGATAGAGCGCACTCATAATTATTTCTCTCTCTCTCTCTCCTCTCTCTCTCTTCTCTCTCTTCTCCTCTCTCTCTCTCTCTTCTCTCTCTCTCTCCTCTGTGTGTGTGTGTGTGTGTGTTGCATGTGTTAGGTGTGTATGTGTGTGTGTTTGTGTGTTTGTGTGGGGTTGTGTGTTGTGGTGTGTGTGTTGTGTGTGTGTGTTTGTGTGTTTTGTGTGTGTGGGGTTTTGGTGTGGTGTGGGGGTTTTGTGTGTGTGTGTGGTTGTTGGGGGGTGGGTTTTGTCCCTTTTTTAAAAAACCCCCATAACCCCCCCCCCCAAAAAGGGCGTTTTCACCACACTGCCTCCTTTCCCTTCCCCAGTAAGGGGAATGATGGGGTATTCACCTTCCCGCCAAAAACCCAATGGATTTTTTGAATTTTTTAAGGGGGGAAAAGGGTAAAAGGGAAAAAAAATTGTGCCGTTTTGGCTTTATTACTTTTTTTTTGCTTTTCATCCGGGGGGAAAAAATTGGAGAAAAGGGAAATTTTTGCCCGTGTGATAAAATTCGTTTTTTTTGTTTCTGGGGGGTTTTATTTTCTTTTTTTGTTTAAAATTATTCTTTTTTTTCCCTTTTTTTTCCTCTTTTTTTCTTTTCCCTGAAATTTTTTCTCTTCTCTCTCTCCCCCTCTCTCTCTCTCCCCCCCTCTCTCTATCTCCTCTCCCCTCCCTTTTCCCCCTTTTTCCTCCTCTCTCCCTTATGCAAACTTCCTTGTCTATTTTTCTTTTATTTTTCCTTAAACTCTCTCTCTCTCTCTCTTTCCCCTCTCTCCCTCCTCTCTCTCTCTTCTCTTCTCCTCTCTCTCTCTCCCCTCTCTCTCTTTCTCTCTCCCAGCTCATAAAGGTTTACACCCCTTACCCCCCCCCACCCCCTCCTGCCCTATTAAAAACCTAGACCAAAACTTATTAAAAAACCCGTAACAGTCTTTTCTGCCGCCCCCCCCCCTCCTCCTCCCCCCCTCCTCCTCCTCCTCCTCCCCCTCCTCCTCCCCTCCTCCACCTCATCATCATCATTATCATCATCTTTTGCATTCCCTTCTATGTTTGGCATTTCTTCTTCCTCTTCTTCTTATTATTATTATTCTCTCGTTTTGTTTTTCTCTTCCATCGCTTTATATTTCCTCCCGCTCATATTTCTTCTTTTATTTTATCTCGTGCATTTCTATTTCCTCTTCATTTTTCCTCCTCCTGCGCCAAGCATAATCCTGCCCCGAGAAAAGATATTCCCCCCGAGTAAAGAAACGCCCTTAAAAACCCCCCTTTTTTTCATACTCAGAAGGGGAGAGGGGAGAGCGGGGAGAGACAGAGAAAAATAGAAAATGAAAGAGAGAGAAAAAGAGAAAAAGAGAAAAAAGGGGAAAGAGAGAAAAGGAAAAGAGGAGGAAAGAGAGAGGAGAGGAGAGAGAGAGAGAGAGAGAGAGAGAGAAAGGGTTTATTTCATATTTCAAAAAGCTTAATATCTAATTTACTTTCACTTGACATGCAAATCACTCCTGCTTTAGTTCAAAATTACTTTTTCGACCTTGGTTGTCTATTACTAGTCGTTATATTTCGCTTCCACTTCTTTTCCACTTCTTTTCATTGAGTTTCAGAATTTATTGTTAATTCCCAATCTTATGTTCTTTGTCCAGCTGTTTGTTCATTACACACAGTGTATATATATTTTATAACCTGCATTGTACGTTTATATATATTTTTTTTATCTCGCTCTCACACACACAAAGAGAGAGAGAGGAGAGAGAGAGAGAGAGAGAGAGAGGAGAGAGAGAGGAGAGAGAAGAGAGAGAGGAGGAAGAGGAAAAGAGAGAGAGAGAGGAGAGAGGAAAAGAGAGAGAGAAAAGAGAAAAAAAAAAAAACTCAAATCAAAAACTTTCATTTTCCTCTTTTCTTAAATACTTGAGCCAAAAAAAATTAAACTCGCACGTTAAAAACAACCTTAAATCAACTCACTTTTTCTAGGAATTCTAAGTCAGGTTGAACAGGAAATTTATTCTGTGTGATTATCCTCTTTTAATTTTCTGAAGGGAGGGGGAAAAGCTGTCTTTAAACCTGTCTCTTGGTCAAGTTTTCTATCAAAAAAAGCCCAACTAAGGGGGCAAAAGGAGAAAGGAAGGGGAGGTAGGAAGGTGGGAAGCCCACCAAAAAGAGAGAGAGGAGAGAAAGAGAGAGAGAGAAGAGAAGGAGAGGAGAGAGAAAGGAGGAGAGAGAGAAAAAGAAGAAGGAGAAGAAAAGGGGAAGAGGGGGAAGAGAGAGAGGAGGAAAAGAAGAGAGAGAGAGGGGAGAAGAAGAGAGAAGGGAGGAGAGAGAGAGAGAAAAAAAAAAAAAGAAGATAAAAACGTGATTCTAAAAGTGGAAAATTTAAAGACTGAAACGGGATAGAAACAAAAATATGATAAACGAGGATGTGAGGAAGAATGGCAAGAAGACACAGAGAAAGACGAAGGGATGAAACGAGAGATTATAAGAAATGCGAGAGCACAACACAAGATATTATACAACATCAACGAGATGGACACGTGAAGTAAAAATAAACAAAAATGTCACAACACTGATCACAAAAGCAACAAACAAAAGTATCAATTAAAATTTATTCCTACAACAGCTTACAATGTGTTTTCCCTCTCCATTTAACTCCTATTGACCTTCTCCCCTTAATCTTTCTTTTTCCCTCTTCTCCCTTCCCCCCCCTTCATTGCTGTTTCCCCCTCTCTCTCTCTCCCCCTCGCCCTCTCCTCCCCCCTCTCTCTCTCTTCTCTCTCTCTCTCTCTTTTTCTCGTTGCCCTCCCTTCCCTTTCCTTTTCTCCCTTCTCCTTTTCCCTTTTTTTTTCTCTCCCCTTCCCCTCCTTCCCTCCTCTTCTCCCTCCCTCAACCCCTTTTCCCCTCTCTCTCCCTCCCTCATTCCTCCTCTCTCTCTCCCTCCTCCACCAGCCTCACGCCCTCCACCCCTCGCCCGTCCGTTCATCATCACGTCCCCGGCCAGCTAAACGCACACGGCCCTCATTAATAACACCTGTGGGGTAATTACGCCTAATAACACCCTGCCTAACGGGATAACACGTGGGCCAAATGAGCACCACTGACTCACTGCTGTTTAAGGTGACTTTCAACAATAAACAGATAGCATCCTCGCCCATCCGTGGCTCAGAGGCAAGTTAGTGATAATTCGAGAATGCCCCAACGAGGAACACCCTTACTGGGACAACACATTGCGCTAGGGAGGAGGAAAGGGGAAAAGGAGGAGAGTGAGGAGGAGGTAGAATGTTGAAATAATACCTTCTCTATATACAGTTATACAGGCCTTAATTACCTGCATTGAAAAAAATTGAAAACTAGAAAATAATGAAATAAATATATGAGAAAGAGGAAGAGAAGAGTGTGATGAATGCATGAGAAGAGGGTAGGATAGGGAGGGATGGGATAGAAATGAGGGAGGATAGGAGGATGATAAAGGGGAAAGATGTGAGGGTGTAGGGGTGAGCGGTATGAAGGAAGAGGCAGTGGAATGAGATTTTTATTAAGGTTTCCAGTCCAGAGTGACACATTGCAATAGTCACCCCCACTCAGGTGTGTGGCGGCGCGGCGACCTCCTTAATTATTACCTGCACCTGACAGAGAGAGAGAGAGAGAGAGAGAGAGAGAGAGAGAGAGAGAGAGAGAGAGAGAGAGGAGAGGAGAGAGAGAGAGAGAGAGAGAGAGAGAGAGAGAAAAAAAAACCTAAGAAAAATATCACGTTTACATGAGTTTTGTTATAGTTTGTGTGCTACCATCATTCTCTCTCTCTCTCTCTCTCTCCTTCTCTCTCTCTCTCTCTCTCTCTCTCTCTCTCTCTCTCTCTCCTCTCTTCTCTCTCTCTCTCTCTCTCTCCTCTTCTCTCTCTCTCTCTCTCTCTCAAGTTAGTCACGGTAAAGGTCAGGACTGTCCCCCCCTTCCTCCTCCTCCTCCTCCTCGTGTCGGCGCTGTTAGATGATAAATGTAACACGGACAAATGGAACGAAAGGGAAGGAATAGGTTAAGGGAAGTAGTATGATGATATAATAGGGCAAAGGACTGCGTGTCAATGTTTCTTCTTCTTCTCCTCATTCTTCTACTGAATTCTTCTCTCCCTCATACAATTAAGGTTGGATTGGTGGTGTATAAAAAAAAAAAAAAAAGAAGAAAAAAAAAAATCCCTCCAAAAAGCTCTAATTAGGACCCTTAAGTATACTGCTGTTTGTTATACTTGTTATACCTTTGTGATCCTTTCCTCCTCCTCCTCCTCCTCCTCCTCCTCCTCCTCCTCCTCCTCCTCCTCCTCCTCCTCCTCCTCCTCCTCCTCTTGTCTTTTCCATTTCTCCATGTCTCTGAGTAATCTCCAGGAGACTATCTCGCCTCCTTCGCTTCTCACAAAATAATTACATCACGACCTTCTTCTTTTTCTTCTCCTACTCCATCTTTTTCTTCTCTCCCTTATATTCTCTTCTTGGTTTTTGTTTATTTCATTTTCATT
>JACEEZ010024160.1:297500-337500 GCA_016584305.1 Chionoecetes opilio
AGGGGGCCCTTTTTTTTAAAACAATTGGTTTTTGCCAGTCCTGTGCCCTTCTGTCGCCTTCGTTCCCCCTTCTCCTTTTTCTTTTACTCCCTAACCCTTTAGTTTGGGACTTTTTCCCAAGTTTTCATGGAATAAAGACTTAAAAACATTAAAAAATTTGGGAATTTTTGTTTATTTTTTGGAACTAAGAAAGGGGGGGAAAGGAAAAATGAAAAAGGGGGGGGAAGGGGGGGAAAAACCAATATCTGTCGTTCTCCTCTTCTCTTCCTTTTCTCTCCTTTCTCTTTTCTTTCAATCCTTCCTCTGTCCTCAATTCCTTTCAAGGTTCGTTTAACCCGGATTTCTCCTCATTTTATTATTTTTTTCTCTTTTCCCCCCCTTTTTAATCCCTCTCTCCCCTTTTTTCGTCGGGCCTCTCCCTTCTCTCTCCTCCCCTTGTCTTTTTTTTTTACCCCTTAAAACGGTTTCTTATCTTCGGCCCCCTAAAATTTTCCCCTTTTAATAAAATTGCCTATTCCCGATCAAGCCTCTTATTAAAGACACAAGTTTTCCCTTTTCCCTTACCTTTGTTTTAAAAAAAAAGTAGGATGGGAGAGTCAGAGAAGGAGAGAATAGGCGACGAGGGAGAGAAGAAAAAGGTAAGCAATTGAAAACCAGCTCTCACCTTTATCTTTTTTTTTTTCCTTTCTCCTTTTTCTTTCTTCTTTTTTTTTTTTTTTTTTTCCTTCTTTTCCTTTTCCTTTTTTTAAAAATTTTTTCCCTCTCTCTTCCTTTACCTCTTTTGATTCCCCCTTTCTTTTCGTTTCCCGTAATTAACTATCGTTAAAAAATTTTCCCCTTTTCCTTTTTCCCTCTTTTATTTTTTTTTTTTTTTTTTTTTTTTCATCCTTTCCCTCTTCCTCATTCCTTTCATTTCCCTTGTTTTAACCTTCCTGGATTTCTTGCTCATTTCATACCTTCCATTTTTTTTTTCTCTCTCTCTCTCTCTCTCTCTCTCTCTCTCTCTCTCTCTCTCTCTCTCTCTCTCTCTCTCTCTCTCTCTCTCTCTCTCTCTGTTCTGTTCGTTCTGTTTGTTTTTTGTTTGACCAGGAAAACAAGGTAACGAATTAAGAGTACTTCCAGGAAAACAAGACAAAACATTACTAAAAAGGATGTAAATATGGAAAACAAGAAGAAAATGTTGAAAAAAGAAGCGGTGATGGAGAGCAGAGACGCAATCACAAGCCTTCTGTGGCACTCAAGGAAGACACAAAGTTTCCTCTTTGTCCTCCTCTTCACGAGCACTTCTTACTTCAATAATTATCTAAAGTAGGATGAGGACGAGATCGAAGACGACGAGGACGAGGAAGAAGTAGAGGACGACGAGGACGAGGAAGAAGTAGAGGAACAAAAGAGGTAAGAGGAATTGGACGAGAGGAGGAACGAGGACATCTTACTATGCCTTTGTGAGAAAATCTTAATTAAAGTTTGAAAGAATCATTTCCAGTCAATGTCTCCCAATATTGATGTCCATTTAAGCATTCATTCCTAAAAAAGCTGATTTTCCTGCTATATAATTTCCCTTTTCGTTCTCCTTTTCGTCTTTGAGAACCATTCATTTGCCATTCTACTCTTGAGAACCATTCCACTCTTGCATGGAATTACATTATAATCTTTATACGTTAATTGAACACTGAAGAATTAACAAAAGTGAACTAGCAAGAAAAAAAATTTGTTCAATTAATATAATCTGAATAGGAAAAAGCGAATCGTTTGGAGAGAAGGAGAAAGGAATGATTTGATTTATGAAAGAAAGACGCAGATGGAAAGTCAAGTCAGGAGTGGTGAGGGTTGCCTGCTGTCGGTGTGGAGGGCGAGCCAATGAATAGGGGGGTGGGAAAGAAGGTAAATAAGATGTAGTTCCTTAGAAAAACAGTTCTAATGGCAACCGCGCGTTCTCGGTGTAATACCAGCATAAGAAAAATAAGCACCTCTTAAAGAGTTTTCGTTCGGCCTAAAAATATGAAAGTGCGTCGTTTCCATGTTATATTTTTTGTCTGAATATGAACGCTTTCTATTTAAATCTATTTTTTTCCGAACCGAGAACGTATAATTTGTACGTACGACTGCGTTTGTATTTTCTTTTCAAAGGCAAAGTGTCATTCACTGTTATCTTATTTTCCCCCAGAAACATGTAAGTGTTATTTCTACTCATTTTTCTCCCAAAACTTACGTGCCATTCCATTTTTCCCTTCCACAAACTCGAGCGTGTCATTCACACTCTTCTGTCTCCAAACACCAGCAGGGCACGTTCATTTCCGTCAGTTATAGTGGATCTTTTTTCTTCTTTTTTCTTCCCCCGCTTTTTACTCTCATCTCAGAGTCTCAAGGCGCAACACTTCAAAATCTGGCCATGATAATAAAACTCTGTAGGCAGCGTCGCTTTGCCGTGTCCCGCGCGTCACTCACTGCTTAACTTTTGTTTTGTTTTTCCAGCAAATGTTTCAGCGAGGGAAGAAATGACGTCGACTAGCCCTCCAGCCACCTCTGGCTGACCCTCGGAGCTGTGCGTGACCTGTCTGTCTGTCTGTCTGTCAGTATTTGGGTAGTACTGTTAGTCGTGTGTGTGTGTGTGTGTGTGTGTGTGTGTGTGTGTGTGTGTGTGTGTGTGTGTGTGTGTGTGTGTGCGTGTGCGTGTGCGTGTGCGTGTGTGTGTCAATTAGCCATTATTTGCTGAAATGTTATTCAACCGAGATATTTAACAGAAAAAAAGAGTGTACAAACTTCATGGGTCAGAAAATCGCAATCATTGGCTGACTGACTGACTGACTGACTTAACTGTTAACGTGACTGACAAGCAGCAACAAATAGCACTACACCTCCCATGACCCTGGTTCAGTATTTGCTCTTTCCTTTTTCGTCTAAAATATGTAACACGGAGTATCGTGAGGCCCTGGTAACGAGGATGAATGGGATGCGATACGCGATATATACACGACCTCACTATTTTTAGGCTGCAAAACCGGCGTGAAAATAAGCTGGTGCATGAGAAGGAGGACGTGATGAGGCGGGCTGACGATGTATACCAAGAGGGCTGACAACAGAGGGCTGACAGCAGGGTAGAAGGAGCTGGTAACGACAGGATGGCAACAAGGTCATAATGGAAGCTGAAGACACGGGGATTAGACTACCAAACAACAGACAATAGCACTTTGATATCCTGGGACTCGCATAGGAAGGCTGACATTGCAGGCTGACGAAATTAATCCGGGATTTATTTCAAAATGAGGAAAATATTGGAGTGTATATTTGGTCGATAAATTTACACTATTTCTTGAGGACATATCGGATAAACAGTCTTCATTCTCCTCTTCTAAATACTTCGCAACAGTATAATCTCTTCCCTCAATATCTATCGTAGCATATATCCTGGCTCCTGCTCCTCCTCCTCCTCCTCCTCCTCTTCCTCTTCATCAGTTTAACATCAGTTGCTGGAAAATTAATGGAACCCATCATAAGGGGCCCAAAAATCGAAAGTTTTTAGAAGAAAATAAACATAATAAAAAGGACCGCAGCAGGGTTTCAGAAAAAAAAACGCTCATGCCTCTCAAACTTATTTTGTTTTTTAAAAATGGGTGTATTAAAAAATGTACGAAAAAGAGGGCAGTAAAACGTAGTTACTCTTTTTCAAAAAGCGTTCGAAAAAATTCCCATAAGCGTCTCTTTAGAAAGAAAAAAAGTTCATGGTAAAAACAGGCCATCTTTCAAATTGGAAGAAAACTGGTGTAAAATCTTTAAAACAAAGGGGGGTAATAAATGGAAATTTTTCCCGGGACTGGACCAGTTAAATAGTGGTTTTCCCCTCAAGGATCAGTTTGGAAACCTATGGGGGTTCTTAATTTTACATAAATGACATTGACGGGGGAAAATCAAAAGGCAGGATATCGAAATTTGCTGATAAACACGAAAAAAACGAACATGGCCTCTACAGAATTCAGCCCCCAACTCATAAAAAAACGACTTAAACACGCTAACGGAAGGGGTCAAAAACATGGAAAATGAATTTAACCTTGACAAAGGGCCATGACTACATATGGAAATAAAAAACCCTATAAAAGTTACGTGATGAACGATTTTTCCCAAATAAAAAAGTGTTGTAAGAAAAAGGGTTTAGGGGTTTTAATCTCGAAAAAATCTCAAACCGAATAAACCCAAAATAGAGGGAGTAAAACTGCAAAAAAATTGGTGGCTTTATTGGGGCGAAAATTTCAGGTTTTTAAATCGGGGAAAAAAAATTTTACTTAAATCCTTTTTTAAAAAGCTTGTTGCCCCCATCTAGAATACTGTGTTTTCCCAATTTTGGTCACTTATTATAAAAAGGGCCCCTGATAAAACTAGAAAAAATTTCAGCGCCCGAGTAACCAAAATTTATACCTAGATTGGGGAAATAAATCGTACGAAAACGGCTCAAAAAAAATTAACTTTTTCCCCCTAACAAAAAGAAGGAAAGAGGGGACCTCATCGAAAGGGATTTAAAAAATTTAACGGATTTACGAAAAAGTATCCCCGAAAAAACCTTTTTCACGCTAGACCGGGCAAAACTCAACTAGAAACAACGGGTTTTTAAAAAAAGCAGGAAACGGTTTGTAACGAACGAAAACAAAAAGGTTTCTTCTTCAAAAAACCGTGTTGTAAACGTATGGAATTTGGGGTGCCGTCAGGACGTAAATAAAATAAATACCAAAAAAAGAACATTTAAAAGTCGCCCGAAAAATTTCTTCAAATCCCCCGGGTTTTCACTGTTTATCTCGGAAATAAATTTACTCGGGGGGCCTCTTTAAACTTCTCTCATTGGGGTAAAATGATTGCCCAGTCGCGTCTAAAAAAACCCCTCCCCCCACGTCTCAGACAGCCCCGAGTAAACGGTCACTACTACAAACTTTTGAAACCCGTGACGGGCTGTGGTTCAGTAAAAGGGGCCCCGTCATTTTGTGACCACCCTCCGGATTTTTTTTACCAGGGGGGGCACTGCTGCAGGGGGGAAATTTAAGGGGCCGGGGGGGCCCACTTGGGAAAATGCATACCGCAGTGGATTGAAACGGGCTGGGGGCCCCGATTGACTGCCGCCCCCCAAGAAAGGCAGGGAAGGCTGCCGCAAAACCGGAACTTCCACAGAGGGCCCCCACCAACACTACATTTGACCCCAAACACCCCAAAAAAATAGCCCCAAGGGTTAAAGGTTACCCCAAAATACTCTCGACCCCGTGAGGGCTGTGGTTAAATTAGGGTCCTGAAGTTAGTGACCACCATCGGGATTTAAGGGACCCGGGGGGCACTGTGCAGGGGACATTTTAAGGGGTTTCGGCCCCGTCCTACATGGAAAGTACACAATCCGCCCGTGGATTTAACGGAGTGGGGCCCTGATTGATGCTGCCCCCCAAAAAAGCGCCCCGGCAAGGCTGCCGCACCAAACCCCTTTAACCTCCACACTGTGTTCACAACCCTTACAAAACCCCCACCCTAACATGACCTAAACATTCCAAACACTAAAAACCCACCCCCCCCAAAAATATAGTAGTTTGCCCCCGATTACAGCTTTCAACTTTCCTCACAAATTTCCCTTTTCAGTTTTTTATATTGCATGGTATATTTTTTTCCCGGCCCGTTCGGTGGAGGGATGGGTGGGTGGGGAGGAGCCTTCTCTTCCTATCCTTTTTCTCTCTTATTTCTAGTTATGTAGTGTATTAAAGCAAACAGTCTTGTAAGGACCTATCGGTTTTTTCTGTTTGTTTTTCCTTTTATTCCTTTTATTCCTCTTTGAAAAAACCCCCACCCGTTCTCCCTCCCCTCTTCCTTCCTTAACGACACATCACAAAACAATCTCCTTGCAACATGACCGCTGTGTGACAGAACCGACATGGTCACGCTCGTTACACCCGCTAATAACCCCCGGGGGGGGTCGTTACGCCTCAACACAGAAAACCACCCCCCCCCCCCCCACCCCCCCATACTGCTTCTCTTAAAAACAAAAGAAAGAAACAAGCATCTTAAAACAGGGATATTAAACAAATATTCCGTTAAAAGGAGGAGAGGAGATGGGGAAAAGAGAGAGAAGAGAGAGATACTTGAAAACCCGGGGTTTTTCACGTGTAAAAAGAGCTTCAAATTATCTGGTTTATGTACACGCAAAACATTCGCTTATCGTGACTGGATTGAAGGAAAAGGTAAACCAACTTACTAAAAAGAAAGAGGAGTAAAAACGTGCACAGAATGAATGAATTTGTATTAAATCTCACACGAACACCAGATATAAAACTGCTACTGTCGATAGTGAAAGCCAGCCATTAAAATTTTTACATAATTTTAGAACCGAAGACAGATCGTGTTTGCGTGTGCGTTGTGTTGAGGGCGTGGCAATGCGTGCTCGTAGGAGGCGTGGGGACAAGGCGTGGTGGGGACTGGGGGGGGGGGGGGGGGGCATAGGAGTAACTGGGTATTGAAAGAAGCAGTGGAGATGCATAGGAAAGATGAGACGGCGTGGGAGCAAACTGGTATTGAGTGAGATTACAGACGGACAGATGGTGAGGAGAGAGTGAGAGAGTGAGAGTGAGAGAGTGAGAGAGAGAGAGAGAGAGAGAGAGAGAGAGAGAAGAGAGAGAGAGAGAGAGATGCATTTTTGTTTTCATATTTGTCTGGAGTAATGAGTCGTTAAAAAAAACGCCCTCTCTCTCTCTCTCTCTCTCTCTCTCTCTCTCTCTCTCTCTCTCTCTCCTTCCTCTCTCTCTCTTCCCAGCCAATGTGTTCCACCATGCTGCAACTTTTCCAACGACCACAGGCTCTTCGCGGCGACGTCTCAAGGCCGAAGTCAAGAGCTCCTCCTCCTCCACCTCCTCCTCCGTCACGTAGGCTCGGGGTATCTTATGACCTCCGACCTGGTGGAGGACGCTAACATAGTGACGTTTGTAGTGGTTACTTGTGTTCTGTGAAGGACTGATATATGCTCCTCTCTCTCTCTCTCTCTCTCTCTCTCTATCTCTCTCTCTCTCTCTCTCTCTTCTCTCTCTCTCTCTCTCTCTCTCTCTCTCTCTCTCTCTCTCTCTCTCCCTGTCTCACTCTCAAGGTTGTCAATAATTTCTCAACATGTTTATATTTTCCTGTTGTTTTTTATGTGGTTTTTGTTTTCATAATTTGGCTCCATAATGATATTCCTCTTTAATTTGTTCTCTCTCTCTCTCTCTCTCTCTCTCTCTCTCTATCTCTCCTCTCTCTCTTCTCTCTCTCTCACTCTCTCTCCTCTCTCTCTCTCTCTCTCTCTCTCTCTCCTCTCTCTCTCTCATCTCCCTTTCATCAGATACACTTCATCCCCTCGCACCTCACCCTCTCAATCCCATTCCTTTGAGCTAATATCAGGCGCCGCAGGGGAGAGGGGGGGGGCGTGGGAGAAGTGGGGGCAGAGGGGGCAGGGGGGGTCGGGCGCCTTACAATGCAGGGTTTCAAATTAACAAACAAATACGCTCTTAAGACACAAAAATAAACACTCGACTCGCCACCAGCGCACTCAGGAGGGGCGAGAGGGAGCCCCCCCTCTGTGTGTGTGTGTGTGTGTGTGTGTGTGTGTGTGTGTGTGTGTGTGTGTGTGTGTGTGTGACGCCAAACCCCCATCTCCATCTCTCTCTCTCTCTCTCTGATCTATAGCTACAAAACCACATACACACACATATGCAAACACACACACACACACACACACACACAAAACACGTACACACACACGTGCCCATACCACTTTGTTGACATAATGTTTTTAGGGTGATGCCATAGCGCCCCTCACCCCCATGCCTTCCCTCTCCCCTCTCTTTTTTCATCCCTTACATCCCCTCTCACTTTTTTTCCCTCACTACCCCTGCCTCCATTCCCCCCTTTTCCCTTTACTTCCCCTTTCTCTTCTTTACCTCTTCTCTGTCTCCTTTCTTATCTCCTTTACCGTGCTTTTACTCTTTTTCCCTCCATCATCCCTCTTCCCTTCTCACCTCTCATTCCCTTTATCTCTCCCTCCCTCATACGAAAGGGAGTAGGGAGAGGTAAACAAGGATGAGTGTTGGAAAAAGAAAACAACGAGGGAATAGAGGTGGAAAAGTAAAATGAAAAAGGAAGTAATGGAAAAGTTACCCTTCCCTTTCCTCCCACAATGCGCTGCCCAGGTGACGTTTTCCTCTCTTCCTTCCTTCCATCCCTCCCACGAGTGTATCACAGCTGCCATCTCTCTCTCTCTCTCTCTCTCTCTCTCTCTCTCTCTCTCTCTCTCTCTCTCTCTCTCCTCTCTCTTCTCTCCAGTAGTATTTTTCTATGTAGATCGCACGCACGCACGCACAGGGTAAAAACCTCCCCGGGGAGTATTTACCTGCCAGGTGAGAATGCTCATTACTAAAGGTAAGGCAGAGGCACTAAACCGAGGGACTGACCTGACCTGACCTCACTATATATCCTTTGACCTCGTATGACCTCCGTCCTGTCCCCTACCTCACACCTGGCCTTCTTCCCAGGGGTGAAATGTTAATGTCAATAATAAGCTGATTAGACAAATAGTGAAGGAAGAGTGAGGGATGGAAGGGGAGGAAGGGGATGGAAGGGGAGGAAGGGGAGGAAGGGGATGGAAGGGGAGGAAGGGGATGGAAGGGGAGGAAAGGGATGGAAGGGGAGGAAAGGGATGAAGGGGAGGAAAGGGATGGAAAGGGAGGAAGGGGATGGAAGGGGAGGAAAGGGATGGAAAGGGAGGAAGGGGATGGAAGGGGAGGAAGGGGATGTTATGGATGAAGGATGAATGGACAGGAAAAAAGGGATGGATGGAAG
Source organism: Chionoecetes opilio (assembly GCA_016584305.1). Lineage (NCBI taxonomy): Eukaryota > Metazoa > Arthropoda > Malacostraca > Decapoda > Majidae > Chionoecetes > Chionoecetes opilio. The sequence continues at coordinate 306,327 of JACEEZ010024160.1, forward strand.
GAATAGATAGATGGATGAATTAAACTTAAGTGGATTGCAACATTCATTGGTTCAGTGTGTGTGTGTGTGGGGGGGGGGGATTAAAGATGTTGAGATAACGGTTGATATAATATTCTTCACTTATAGTATCATTATATTAACCATTATTAACAATTTCAATCGGTAGGTAGGTAACTGGTTATTTATTTTCCTTATTTAATTAACTTCAACATTCGCCTTTCAGTTCTCGTCACGTCATCTCCATTTGTGGGAATGACACTGGAAATTACGTGTTGTGGTTCTCATGCAAGGCTGTAACCGTTCTTTAATTTCCCTGCAGTTGTATATGTGTAGCAATCTTGCCTTCACACACGCACACGTAACATTTTCATTTAACTTTTCATTCTCCTGTGTTCAACTTTCATCTAGATAACACACGAGTGATCACAAGGACTGAATATAACTACTAAACGACAAAAGACACACAAGTAGAATAGGAAAATATAAGACTACAAGAACGAGAGAACACACACACACACACACACACACACACACACACACACACACACACACACACACATACACCCACCCCCATCCCACATACACACAAACACACACACACACACACACTACCACCACCCCACACCCCCACATACACCACCACCCCACACACCCACATACATACACAAACACCCACACACAGTCACCCCCCCCCACACACACACAAGGTTCTGTATTACATCTCGGCTTCCATGAATCAGAGAGAGAGAGCGAGGCGTCACACCTGAGTAAAGTAACTGACAGGTATGCCGGCGCGAGGGTGAGGGTCGTGGGGTGTGTTGGGGATTGCCTCCTATCATCGGGTCCTGCTGACAGCTGGCGACTGACGGCTGACACTGGCTATTGATGCCGGCTACGAGGGATGGACCTAATGCATTTTTTTGTCCAGCTTCCTCTTCTTTCTCCTCTTCCTGTTTCTGTTTCTCCATTTCCTTTACTGTCTAATGGACTTTTTTTTTTCTTTCCAAGTTCCTGTCTCGTTTGCTATTCTGGTCTTCCTAGTTCAGTCTTTCTCGAATATATTTTTTGCGGAGTCTCTCTCTCTCTCTCTCTCTCTCTCTCTCTCTCTCTCTCTCTCTCTCTCTCTCTCTCTCTCTCTCTCTCTCTCTTTTCTAACAACTTTTTCCTTCTCCACTTAAATTCTGACATTTGCGTAACTTTATAGCCTTGTCTCCCTTCTCACTATAAGCTTTTTCCTGTAGTATTTCGGAGCTTTTCATTTACAGCAAATCCTCCAAGCCGTGTACTCTACCTCCCTCCCTTTGCTCCTTACCTTCCTTACTCCCTTCCACCCTCTCCTAACGACCAATAAAACTCTAAAGACGAGGTTGTAGTGAGAAAAAAGACTGGAAAAACATAACAAGAGTTCAAATAATAGGGAATGGAAGAGGAGGAGGAGGAACCAGGAGAGGGAAGAGGAAGAGGAACATAGGAGGAGGAGGAGGAGGAGGAAGAGGACGACGACGACGAATCAGCCTGTCATCCCAACTTCAAGTCAATAATCCATGACCCACGTTCCCCTCACCCACTCATCCACCCACTCCTCCCCCACCTCCACCCACCCATTCCTCCCCCACCTCCTCCCACCACGCCCTTGCTTCACCCACTGATCCCCATGACCTCCCACGCCTTGCCGCGCCCAACTACTAGGAGCTCCTCACCCTTGACCTTAGGCTATCAATCCTGCCACCGAAACAGCTGTCGATTTGCACTTAATTTACACCAAGTTACGTACAAACACTGGCCTATATTGCTTTAACGAGAGAGAGAGAGAGAGAGAGAGAGAGAGAGAGAGAGAGAGAGAGAGAGAGAGAGAGAGAGAGAGAGAGAGAGAGAGAAAGACAAGAGAGAAAGACAAGAGAGAAAGACAAGAGAGAAAGACAAGAGAGAAAGACAAGAGAGAAAGACAAGAGAGAGAGAGAGAGAGAGAGAGAGAGAGAGAGAGAGAGAGAGAGAGAGAGAGAGAGAGAGAGACAATGTAAGAAAATTGCGAGGAAAGAGTAAGGCAAGTAGAGTAAGGCAAATGAAGAAGGAAATAAAATGATTTTAAAGGAATGGGAGATTGCAAAGAAGTAATAAAGGAGATTATGAACTAAAAACGAACGATCACTAAACTAACACGAAGGAGAAGCATGAACGAAAACCTTATAAAAAAGACAGATCTAGAGTGAGTTTGATGGAGAAAAAAAGATGACCATTACAAATTTACTTGAACAGGTCAATCTTGCTACCTGGAGGGACATCTATTGCACCTGAGCCGATGGGTTGAATAATACATTAATCCGATGACGCACCTGGGCTGAAAGTACCTGACACACACACACAACACACACACACAGAGACACAGAGACACAGACACACACACAGAGCAGGTGGCAGTCCTTGGTTCGCCTTGCACAACTCGACCAAAGGGATACAAGAGAGAGAGAGAGAGAGAGAGAGAGAGAGAGAGAGAGAGAGAGAGAGAGAGAGAGAGAGAGAGAGAGAGAGAGAGAGAGAGAGAGAGAGGGGGGGGAGAGGGGAGGTAGCCACACTCCCCCCAGCCCCACGTGTCCACAATTTCACGTCTGTTCGTACCCTTCCTTGCGTCCTGTACTGTACACGTGCCACTATCATCACCATCATCACCATTACCAACATCACCATCTCTATCTTCACCATCATCACCAACATCATTACCATCATCACCATCATCACCATTACCAACACTGTCATCATCAGGAGTGACCTAACTTTACCACAACGCAGCCACACATAGGTCAAGAATTAAGGTCATATGGAGGTCACTAAGTCCTCCTGCTAGAATGTTTTGTATTAAAAATAGCTTAACCCCTTGAGGCCCAGAACGTAATTTCCATCGTAATTTGGGTACCATTAGACGATTTTTAGTGAATATAAGCAACATTTTATAGATATGACCTGTTTAGTATCCTTGTCCACTAGCTAATTTGGTATAATAAGTCACTTTTTTGTAAGTGTATGGCTAACAACAGACGATTTTATATAGCAAAGGAAAGATCTGGGCGTGAAGGAGTTATATATGAATCTCTATTGCAGCTTTCCTCCTCTTCTCTCCTCCCACTCTCCTTTCCTCTTCTCTTGTTACCTCCTTCCTTTCCTCCCTTGCTTCCTCCCACTCCATGAGGCTGGCACGTGTTGGGTTTGAAAAGTGTAGCTGCTAAGGGAGAGAAGGGAGGGAGAAAGGGAGATAATGTTTGTCCTCTCCCTTTCTCTTCCTCTCTCATCATACCACAACTCACACCAGTCACTCACAATTGCCTTCTCTCCTCCTACTCACACCATCAATCATCTCTCTCTCTCTCTCTCTCTCTCTCTCTCTCTCTCTCTCTCTCTCTCTCTCTCTCTCTCTCTCTCTCTTAATCATCTATTTTAAGCCCATTACACGTGTCCCCCACCAGGCAACAGTTAATATTTCCGATCCCCTTGTCTTCACACACGCCCACACGCCCCCCACGCCCCCTCCACACGCCCCCCACACCCTCTCCACACGCCCCCTTTTTTCTCCTTTCATGGGGGGCAGGAGGGGCAAGATTCATAATTTCCGCCACGTTCCCCTCACGCCGGATTCCCCTTTTTCTCACTTTCTCACTTTTTTTTTCTCTCTCTCTCTCTCTCTCTCTCTCTCTCTCTCTCTCTCTCTCTCTCTCTCTCTCTCTGTTCATATTCCTTGCGTTTCTCGTTTGACATTTATTCAGTCTCGTGTGTGTGTGTGTGTGTGTGTGTGTGTGTGTGTGTGTGTGTGTGTGTGTGTGTGTGTGTGTGTGTGTGTGTGTGTGTGTTCTCAGTGACTTCTCGAATTTCATTTTTTCCTATGAAGTGCGTTCGTTTCGTGTAACAATTTTTTCTTCCTTGCTGTCTTTTATTCTTATCTTTATCAATCTCTATTTTCTCTCTCTGGTATTTCTTGTTGTGTTATCTTCATTGTCTTCTTCCGGTAGTTCCTTTCTTTCCTTCCTTGCTTCTAGAATTACTCCCAGAATGTCAAGCGTTTGAGACAGCTAATGTTTCAAAGTCTCTCTCTCTCTCTCTCTCTCTCTCTCTCCTCTCTCTCTCTCTCTCCTCTCTCTCTCTCTCTCTCTCTCTCTCTCTGACTAGTTTTTCTCATTATGTCTTTCTCACACAGGCAGGCACACACAAAAATAGTTTCTCCTCTCTCCGTCCCCAAATCCCTCTTCACTTCCTCTCACCTTTTTGTCTCCTAAGTCTTCCCTTCCTCCTCCTCCTCAACACTCATATCAGGTCCACCGCTCAAGCATATGATACACGCCCTCCTACCCCTCACAGACTTACTTTTTCCCCTCACCCTAATAGCCCTGACAGCCTCTCCCCTCACCCTGCTACTCCTCAATGCCCTACACATCCTAATCCCTGACCCTGCTTCTCCCCTCACCCTCACATCCCGCCCTGGTTTTCTTCCCCTCACTTCCTCACCCTCTTTTCCCCTCATCCTCCCTCGCCCTGTATACCTCATATCACGTCACATGAGCACGTGTCTCAGATAAATTATTCACGAACACACCTTCAAAGTATAAAAAAGGGGAGAAAAAATGAAGTAATCTAGGTCTCCCCTCACGTAAAATACAAAAACAAAAAATAGAACAAAGGAAAATACACAACACAAACATTACTTCAAGCCCCACCGTTTTTTTTTTCTTTTACACCGGTGACGTTATTTTTTCCCCTTCTCTTTCTCTTCCTTCTTTTGCTGTGAAGGGAAATGTATCTGGTGAGCAGTGCATATCCCGGAAAGAAGTCTGGAAAATCTGAGAATCGGCTTGGTAACTCGAGACATTGTTTCCCTCTGGGGCAGGGCGTGAGAAGACCGGACAGGGAAAAGGAGGAGGAGGAGGAGGAAGAGGAGGAGGAGTGGGGACTGGGAACAGAGGAGGATGGGATCTGATGGTATGGCCAGGATAAAAAGAAAGAGGAAGAGGAGGAGGAGGAGGAGGAGGAGGAGGAGGAGGAGGCATGGACACTAGGAACTAAAGAGGAAAGATCTAATGGTATGGCCTGAAGAAAAAAGATGAAGAGGAGGAGAAGGAGAGGGAAGAGAAGGAGGAGGAGAAGGAAGAAGAGGAGGCTCGAGGGTGGAGGCTGTTGCTGGGGTGAGGAATGGAAGATGAGTTTGGGGAGATGAGTGTAGAAAAAGGAGGATAAGAAGGTGAAGTCTAATATTGGAGGCTTATTTTCATGTGTGGAGAGTAAGTGAAGGTCCTTGCACTACGTAGTTTTCGAAAGTAAATATGAAAATTAATGGTATTTTATATTTGAGGTGAAGAAGAGTGAGGAGAATAATGTGATAAGTAGAGCAGAACAATACCAACAGTAAATGCAAAACAATAAAGTAAAAAACTAGTACGTACATGTCAATCAGTGTAAGGAGTGATAATTTAAAGGAGGTAAGTGATGGGTAAAAAGTAAGGAGTGATAATAAAAAATGCAAATAAAAATAAGAAGGTAAGTACAGGAAGAACTAAACCAAATTGAATACAAAACTTTTCCCTTGTCTTGGAGAGAGAGAGAGAGAGAGAGAGAGAGAGAGAGAGAGAGAGAGAGAGAGAGAGAGAGAGAGAGAGAGAGAGAGAGAGTGTTCCTAACGTTCCCTACCACTTACAAATACCATAGGGAGTGTACCTAAGTAGTAAACGTGATCGTAGTAGTAGTAGTAGTAGTAGTAGTAGTAGTATAAATAGTAGTAGTAGTAGTAGTATAAATAGTAGTAGTAGTAGTAGTAGTATAAATAGTAGTAGTAGTAGTAGTAGTAGTAGTATAAATAGTAGTAGTAGTAGTAGTAGTAGTAGTAATAGTAGTAGTAGTAGTAGTAGTATAAATAGTAGTAGTAGTATAAATAGTAGTAGTAGTAGTAGTAATAGTAGTATAAATAGTAGTAGTAGTAGTAGTATACGTACCCAGGTAACACAACCAGCGCAGCACCAAACATACCTGAGGACAAGATGAATTATATATGAGTAATGATTGTTATCTTGCTGCAACACTTACAACACTTCAACAACACTCACTCTTGACCTTACGATAATAGCCTGGCGGACAGGGATGAGTCACGAATGAGTGATGAGATGTATAAGTAGATAGGATTGGTGAATGAGCAAGAAGCGGATGAAGGGATATTGATATAGGTTATGGTGGATGTATGGATGTGAAGGACAGATCAATGGATAAAATGGATGAGGATTTCAGTGGATGAGTGAGCTAAATGAGAGTGAAAGAAGAAGGGAAGAGATATAAATTAAGACAGAAGGAATGGGGAGGGAAAGGGAGGGAAAGAAATAAAGGGATGAAGGACACACGGTTTTTTTACCTTCCTTCCCTTCCTCTCCTTATCACTTTCACTTCCTTCCATCTATCCTTGACTAACCATTTAAGAAAAAAAAAGTTTCATTAACTGATTTACGACTCATCATCACCACCATCGTTATTCACCACCACCACCACCATCACCAACCACCATCACCACCACCACCACCACCACCAACAACACCGCTACCGTCTGGGGGGTAAGCAAAAGCAAACTTCCGTCCCTCATCTTCCTGATAAAGCTTAGATAAGGCGAGGATAGGCCCTGATAAGACACCAAGGAGCAGAGTGCGTCTTCTATTCCTCCTTCCTTCCTTCCTTCTTTACTATACTTTTCTTCTCTTCCTTCTTTACTCTATCTTATTCTTTTTTCTCCTTGTTTATCCTCTCTTGAATTTTGTTTCATTTCCTCTTCCTCCCTGGTCTCTTATATTCCTCCTTTATTCCTTCTTCTGTTCCCTTCTTCCTTTCTCTTATGTCCCTCCATTAGCTTCTTCCTTCATGTGCATCTTTTACTTTTCCTGCGCTTTACTCTTTCCTGTCTTTCTCCTTCTCCTCCTCTTCATTCTTCTATTTTGCCTTCTTCCAAATCTATAAATTAACCATTCTCTCTCTCTCTCTCTCTCTCTCTCTCTTCTCTCTCTCTCTCTCTCTCTCTCCTCTCTCTCTCTCTCTCTCTCTCTCCCCATTTGTTTACAGAGCATATCCTCTCACAGTCATTCTCCTCCCTCTCACTTTTTCCCCTCCAGCTGAACTTGGTGATTTTGCAACTCCCCACATGAAAACTCTCTCTCTCTCTCTCTCTCTCTCCTCTCTCTCTCTCTCTCTCTCTCTCTCTCTCTCTCTCTCCTCTCTCTCTCTCTTCTCCTCTCTATCTCTCTCTCTCCTCTTACTCTCTCTCTTTCTTTTATCTTTATCTTATCTTTTCTCTTTTATATTTCTATGTTCTCTCTCTCTCTCTCTCTCTCTCTCTCTCTCTCTCTCTCTCTCTCTCTCTCTCTCTCTCTCTCTCTCTCTTCTCTCTCTCTCCCCTCCATTTATATTCATTCTCTCCATTTCTCTATCCCTTGGTCCTTGTTTCTCTCCTCACTTCTCCCCTCATATCCTCCAAGGCCGGTGAGAAACACTTATGTTTAAAGTTTTCTCTCCCTCTCTCTACCCTTTCTCCTCCATCTTATCCCATCTCCCTCCTTCTACCCCTACTACTTTTTATTATTGTTGAAATGGTTAGTTTATATTCTAACTCAAGTACACTCTTTAGTAGTTTATATCCATTCTCTCTCTCTCTCTCTCTCCCTCCCCCTCCCCCCTCTCTCTCTCTCTCTCTCTCTCTCTCTCTCTCTCTCATTTACCTCCACGCTATCCATCATCCCCCTAATTTTTACTCCTAACAGACGTTCTTTCTCACCACAAAGTTGTCCTCTCTCTCTCTCTCTCTCTCTCTCTCTCTCTCCTCTCTCTCTCTCTCTCTCTCTCTCTCTCTCTCTCTCTCCCCCCTCCCCCTCTTCCGCCAGGTGTACTCTCTTCCCTCCTTCCCTTCATTCCTCTCCTTCTCTCCATTCCTCCCTTCTCAAGTGCCACCTGCGCGCCTTCAGGGTCGGGGGCTTGAGTAGTGCCAGTCAGGAGAGGGAGGCACTGTGGCACAAGGTACTAAGGCGGGGCATTACCTCAAGGGCCCTTAGTGTGGGTCTGGCAAGACGTGCAAGCGAGGGGGACGAAGAGGAAGGAGAAGGAGGAGGAGGAGGAGGAGGAGGAGGAGGAGGAGGAGGAGGAGGAGAGGAGGATTAATCTATTAGTAAGGAATTAAGAAGATTACGATGGTTGAAGAAGAAAATACGAAAAGTAAAGAATGATGTGTATAGTAAATGTGTGTGAGAGAGAGAGAGAGAGAGAGAGAGAGAGAGAGAGAGAGAGAGAGAGAGAGAGAGAGAGAGAGAGAGAGAGAGAGAGAGAGAGAGAGAGATGAGAGAGAGAGAGAGAGAGGAGAGAGAGAGAGAGAGAGATGAGAGAGAGAGAGAGAGAGAGAAAAAGTCACCTGACAATGGAAAAGAAACATTTTTAGAGAGACTATGTGCGTGGGTATGAGGGAGAAGGTAAGGATAAGGGCCAATGGGCAAGCGATAATGGAAGGTAGGTAAGGGGCTTAGCGATGATGATAAATGGAGAAAAAGGTAAGTAATGACAGTATGAAAGAAGGGAAGAGGAAGAGGATAAGGGAAAGAGAGAGAGAAGGGGAGGAAGGGAGAGGCTTAGATGACGAGGGAAGGAGGGAGAGGAGGGAGAGGAGGAAGAGGAGGAAGAGGAGGAAGAGAAGGGAGGTAGGGAGGGAAGTAGAGGCTTATGAAGGTAATGTGTCACTTTTCATCCATGGACAAATATGGTTTTAACATTCCTCTTGAAGGGAAAGATGAAAAAAATGTGACTAACGGGTCTCGAAGGGAGTGGAAAGAACCTGTCCAGTCCTCCTCCTCCTCCTCCTCCTCCTCCTCCTCCTCCTCCTCCTCCTCTTCCACGTCGTCTTTGCGATAATTCCTCAACTTCAGGGGAATGCGAGGTCGTCTATCTAAGGACGTTAAGTCATTGTTTTCTGAGGAGCTTCTGCGAGTCTCTGGGGCCTGAGAGAGTAATGGAGTCAGAGGCGCCGCGGCGGTGGGGGGCGGCAGGGAGAGGTTGGGGGGCGGCAGGAGAGGTTGGGGGGGAGGGGGGGCGCGAGGGGAGCAGCCGGCCCGACCATTGTCACCAAATTAATGCCATTCCCCGCCTTAATGTGGGCGCCAAGACGCTCTTTGATCGAAGGCAACTAACCGAGCTTACTCCAGACTGGTGCTCCTCGCCATGATTATCTACAACGCGGCTGCTTCCTCCGCCAGACGGGGACTCGGGGCGCCTCTTATTGATCTCCTTTCTCCTTCCCGTAATAAAAACTTTACTTCTCTCTCTCTTTCCTAAGGCTCATCTCCCTTTCTCTCTTTCCTAAGGCCCATCTCCCTTTCTCTCTTTCCTAAGGCTCATCTCCCTTTCTCTCTTTCCTAAGGCACATCTCCCTTTCTCTCTTACCTAAGGCTCATCTCCCTTTCTCTCTTTCCTAAGGCTCATCTCCCTTTCTCTCTTTCCTAAGGCTCATCTCCCTTTCTCTCTTTCCTAAGGCACATCTCCCTTTCTCTCTTACCTAAGGCTCATCTCCCTTTCTCTCTTTCCTAAGGCTCATCTTCCTATCTCTCCCCCCATAAAATGTCCTCCTTTCTCCCCTTAAGGTCCTTCTCCCTGTATCTCTCTTCGAACTTGTCTGTTTCTAATCTCACGCCCTTTCTCCCCATCTCCCTCGCCCAGGATTCCCTTTCCCTTTGAGTCCTACTTCTATCTACCTTCACCTTCTTTCCTCCCACAAGGTTATAACTCCACGAATTTACAGATCAATGGAGAGTTGGAGGCAGGTAAGGTACCACTATCACTACCACCTCCTCCTTCTCCTCCTCCTCCTCGAAGGGCACTCAAGTATCGTGCGTCCCAGGGCATTATGTCTTGCCACCTTGCCCTTCACTCTCAAGGTCATCCTTCAAATCCTTCAAAGACTCGCCGTTTCACCTCCTGCTCACGATCCTCCATGACAGATCTCAAATCCATCCTGCCATCCTACGTGTCCCCCTATTCATCACCCAGTTAAATCCTACATAATTATGTAATCCAAGCACGATAATGGCATTCAATTAAAAGCAGAGGTATTAAATCCTTCTAAAATGTCACTGTTATCACCAGGCACCGATAACCTACTATAAAAACTCCTGCTATAAAACTGCTAACGGCGCGTATCTATATTGGGATAATCTTTATATTCTACCATGGTGTCACCTTTTCGATTTAAAGGGCACGTTATAGGACACCACGGCAGGGAGTAAAGGGTAGAGGTGCAACGCAGGTACATTTCGTCACAAAGGCCCCGTTGATGCCAGTCCTCCAGTCTCCCAGTCACCCTTCAACCATGACTGGCACGCCGCTCCAGTCCCCCATTCAGATACCAACCAGCTAACTGCCATAAAAATTTTCTCTAACAGGGAGATGTCCTTATACAGAATATTAGGAAGATAGGGAGTAGGGGAATGAGAGAGAGAGAGAGAGAGAGAGAGAGAGAGAGAGAGAGAGAGAGAGAGAGAGAGAGAGAGAGAGAGAGAGAGAGAGAGAGAAACACAGATGAACGTGTATAGCAAGTGAGAGGAAAGAGTTAATGAGAGTGAAATATAGGAGATAGCAGGAGGGAAAAGGAGAAACTATATGACAAGAAGCGAGGAAGTAAAAATGAAAGACACACATGGAAGATGAGTGGAAGGAGATAAAGACTGAGCACAGAATGTAGTGAAAGAGAAGAGGGAGAGATGATAGTAGGAATAAAAAGTGGAATGAAGGAATGAGATGAATAAGGTACAGAGACATAGATAAAGGAAGGAAGGAGAAAGTAAATGAGAGAAAGATACACAAGCGCGACTGACTAATGAATGGTAAAAGAGAGAGAGAGAGAGAGAAGAGAGAGAGAAGAGGGGAGAGAGAGAGGAGAGAGAGAGAGAGAGAGAGAGAGAGAGAGAGAGAGAGAGAGGACAATGAATAAAAATGAGGGATAAGACGAAGAAGGGGAGAGGAAGAGAACATGGCAATCGTCACCAATACCCTTGAAAGCTTAAGGGCGATTACGTGGAGGAGGGGAGGGTGGCATGTTTGGCTGTAATGGGGGGAAGGGAGAGGACAAAGGGAGAGTAAAGAGAGGGCAGATGAGCAACTAGTACGATCCTAAGTCTCTCTCTCTCTCTCTCTCTCTCTCTTCTAATACAAAGGTCCTACTCTCTTGTAAAGGGGGTGAGAGAGAGAAAGAGAGAGAGAGAGGAGAGAAGAGGAACGGGAAAGAGAGAGAGAGAGAGAGAGAAGAGGGGAAAAGAGAGGAGAGAGAGAGAGAGAGAGAGAGAGAGAGAGAAAAAAAAAATACACCGTGAGTTTTATCGTTCTCAGTTTTATTTTTATCCCTTGTCAGAAGTATTTTCTTTTTCTATTTTCTATTAAAATATCAACTATATTGTTTTCAGATACTTTCTTCTTTCTTTTTCATCTTACTCTCTTGTCCACTTCCTACTCCTACTCCTTCCCTTATGCTGTAAATGTCCTTATGCTGTAAATGTGCCACGAAACTACGAATAAACATTAAAATAAAGGTGGAGGAATGAGGAAAGGTAGGAGAGGAACAAAGAGAAGGCAAAGAGAGAAGGCAGGAGGGAATAAGAGAGGAAAACGTGTTAAGTCGACCACTTACAACAGGTGATCGTTGCAACACCAGTCAGTCTCTCTCTCTCTGCTCTCCTCACTTCTCGTCTCTCTCTCATCTCTCTCTCCGCTCTCTCGGTCCAACTCCTTCTCGTCTCTCTCTCTCTCTCTCTCTCTCTCTCTCTCTCTCTCTCTCTCTCTCTCTCTCTCTCCCCTTGAACTTATCCACTCTGACAATATCAAGGGATTTCATGAAATTGAAAAAAACAAAAAATTTCCCCGGTTCTTAATTCAGTGATATTTGATGACTGAATATTTTCTTCGTGTATTTTTTATATTTTTTGAAAGGATGATAAGTTGGGGATATATATATATATATATATATATATATATATATATATATATATATATATATATATATATATATTAATATATATATACATTTATATATTCTCTCATCACAGCTTTCATCGCGTACTTTTTGTTATTTCTGAAAATATGATTCTCGGTCATCATCTCTCTCTCTCTTCTCGTCTCTCTCACTCTCTCTCGCCCTCTCTCTCTTCTCTCTCTCCTCTCTCTCTTCTATCTCTCTCTACTCTCTCTCTACTCATGGTCTATGCATGACACTTAAGAGCGATTCCATTGCTCGTTTTTAAAATCGTGTAAATTCTGAGGTAAAAGAAAAAAAGCCCGTGTAAAAACATTTTTTTTTGGAACGAACACATATTGTTTTTGGTAACACTAAAACTGAAATTGTGAGGGGGATTTTGGAAGACGCTGGATATAAATCAACTATAAGAGACAGACGCAAAGTCGAAAAAAATAAATTTAAATCCTTCGTCTCAGCACCAGGAGAAACAATTTTCATCAATGTCAAATATAAAAAAATCCACATGAGAGAGAGAAGAGAAGAGAGAAGTGAGTGAGAGAGAGAGAGAGAGAGAGAGAGAGAGGAGAGGAGAGATATAGAGGAGATAGAGAGAGAGAGAGAGAAGAGAGAGAGGAGAAGAGAGAGAGAGAGAAGAATAAGTTTTACTAACTTACAAAACTGCCAGCACCTACAGAGCAGAAAAAATAAGAAAAACAGAACTTGATATTTCCTTGGTTCTTGCACCACGAAGTCAGGTCACGAGTCACGAGTCACGTCAGTCACCAGTCACCGGGCGGCCGTCGGTCACCAAGGAGAGCAAGAGGAATGGTGAGATACGGAGTGCTGACCTCATTTGGTGCCATTACACACATACTTTCCTCCTCCTCGGTCTCTCTCTCTCGTCTCTCCTCTCTCTCCTCATCTTCATCATCTCCACACTCGTCTCTCTCTTCTTTCTCTCTCTCTCTCTTCTCTCCCTCTGTGTGTGTGTGTATGTAATAGTAGACTGTTTACCTAATTATAAGTTCGCTCAGCACGCTACCCTTTCTCCTCCTCTTCCTCTTCATCCTCCCTATTTTGTCCATTCTTTCTCCTCCCTACTGATTACCTACATGAACTCCACTCTCCTCTCTCTCTCTCTCTCTCTCATCTCTCTCTCTCTCTCCACTCTCGGCTCTCTCCGTCCGCATCTCTCTCTCCTCTCTCGACCTCACTCGCTTCTCTTCTCGTCTTCTTCTCTCTCTCTCTCTCTCTCTCTCAAAACGTAATCTAGAACCGACTCTTAAAACTGTTGAAGAATACACATTATACCAATATTTCTTTCTTCACTCTTTTCTTGCCACTAACTTAACTTTTAAACTACTACGTTCACCATTAATCTGCATCTACCCTTTTCTTTCTGTTCCATTATCTTCAACATAAAACTCACGACATCCATCAAACATCATATTCACTTCTTAATTTTCCCCAACATTAACTCCACCACAATCCACTTCCTCACACCACTTATCACCACGTCGTATAAGGTCACCCAACGACATCACTTCACCATTTCCAACAATTTCCAAACTCGATTCTCAAACACTTAGCCATGAAAGGAAATCCCAAACTAGTCTGGTATCGAAGATTTTGACACCCGATTCGTAACCTCCTTATTTATGGCTCTTAATTAACTATGCCACGGTACATCTACAGGAGGAGGCGAGGGGAGGGAAGAAGCCTGCAGGGGCGGGAGTGACATTTATGAGCTTAAATTAACAGCGTCACGGCGGAGGAAGAAGAGGAGGAGGAGGAGGAGGAGGAGGAGGAGGAGGAGGAGGAGGAAGAAGAACTGGTAAACCTGAGACTGTAGGTAGACTTTAGGAGACCAGATGTAAGAAGTAAACAAAATAAAAGAACATGATAGTTGAGGACGAGTGCTAAATATAACTGGACAAGTCAGGACGGGTTGGGACGGGGCGGGGTGGGGCGGGGCGGGACGGGGCAGTCGGGGGGGGGGGGGGGGGGGGGGGGGGGGGGGGGGGGTGATAAGGTAGGGACAAGTGACGTCTGACCTTTAGGTGTTCCGATAAAGTTGGTGGTGTAGGGGCGTGTAAGTTACCGTAACATGATAACATGATGACATACTGTCATGTGCTTCCTACCTATCACAACACTCATTCTCCGTCTCCTCCTATATACTCGTCCTCTTCCTCCTACTACTATAACTATATGCTACTACATACTTATCGTACTACTATCCTATCCTTATACTACTACAACTACTATCTATAAGTCTATGAATGCCTTACTCAAGCTTTTTTTTTTTTTTTTTTTTTTTTTTTACCTACAAGTCAACAAAACCAGAGGGCGAACAAAACGTTAAACTCACTGCCACCTCCACCTCCACCACCACCACCACCTCCTCCACCACCTCCACCTCCTCCTCCTCCTTCTCCTCCAGCGCCGCCACACATGCCTCCCTCAGTCTCGTAATGTGAGGTCTTCCCACAGTAATTACAAAGTTTCTAAACGTTACTCCCCACAAATCGCTGTTCTTCTTCTCATCCTCCTCTTACTTTTCTTTCTTCATCCTCAACCACCACCTCCTCGTCCTATTTCGCTTCCTCCTCCTCCTCCTCCTCCTCCTCCTCCTCCTCCTCCTCGTCTTCCATGATGAATGTTTCCATGTCACTGATTTATTACCTATATTCAGCTGCCGTCTATTGCCTTATACGAAGCTTTTTAATTACTAACATATTCGCTGACGATGAACTACACTCCCGTAAATCATGGACGATAATCAAAATACCTGTACCCGTCTATCTATCATGACTCAAATGGCGTTCATAAAATCACCTTCCAGTCGAGATTGTGGCCGGGCAAGAAAAACAACAACTATAGTTAGCAAAGCCTCCTCCCTTAACCTTGATAGTTAGAATAATGTAGGACCGCACCGTATATATAGAAGGTCTCGTTCACTATGCTAAGTCTCGTTAAAACATGTAAAATGCATGAACAGTAGCGACCCGTGAAGAGGAGGAGGAGGAGGGAGGAGAACAAGTAAGTGAAGTATACGTAAGTAAGTAACGTATAACGAAGTAAGACGCGTATATTACCTGTGCCATGTGTCATCCCTCCTCCTCCTCCTCCTCCTCCACCACCACCACCACCACCACCACCACCTCCTCCTTCTTCTCCTCCTCCTCCTCATCCACGCATCGATTTATTTCACTTCCATGCGGTGAATAAAAAACAAACAAAAAGAGAGAGAGAGAGAGAGAGAGAGAGAGAGAGAGAGAGAGAGAGAGGAGGGGGAGAGGAAAAGGGGAGAGAGAGAGATGAGGGGAGAGAGAGGGGAGAGAGAGAGAGAGAGAGAATATCGAAGGTTAAGAGGGTGAAGGAAGGTCAGATACTATAAGTGTGTTTACGTCTGCGATATTATATTCTTCTTACTCTTCGTGCATAGTTTTTACTCCCCTATTTTTTTCTATCTTCTTTCGCTTTACACGTTGAACAATTCCCTCTTAATTATCTCATTAGTTACGTGTTTATATATTCATCATTAGCTTCTTGCCTATCCTCCCTCCTCATTATCATTGTATATTCCTGGGTTTTTTCTTCCTGCTCTTCCTGCTCCTCTTCCTCCTCCTTCAGTTCCGGTCTAGACACACAACAGCTGTTTAAACTTTCAGGAAGACGAGGATGAGTAGAGGAAGGAGAGGGCGAGGGAGGGAAGGGAGAAAGGGAGGGAAGGGAGAGAGGAGTCATGTGAGGAAAACCAAGTCCCTGGCCCCTGTGCCTTGTCTCTCCACACACACACACACACACACACACACACCAGAGGGTCATGCGGGGCTGCCTCTTGTGCTGCTTCTTGACAAGCATATCCCTGAGGAGGAGGAGGAGGAGAGTTTGTATAAAGATTTTCCCCTCGTTTTCTTTTTTGTTTTCGTCGTGATTCGAAAATAAACTATAATTCGGTAATTTTTTTTCCATCCCTCTCCTCCTCAAAATATGTCTTTCAATGTTGTTTGCATTATCTCTCTCTCTCTCTCTCTCTCTCTCTCTCTCTCTCTCTCTCTCTCTCTCTCTCTCTCTCTCTCTCTCTCTCTCTCTCTCTCCGATAAAAAGTTCTAATAGTGACACTTTCAACGCCATAACCGTAACGTGGTTGTCATGGAAAGAAAAAAAGCTTAAATATTCACCGGTAAAAGACTGGTCCAGAAACGACGGTTTAACTGTGCACTCTTACCTGCCCAAGCACACATGCACGCACGCACGCACGCACACACATGCATGCACGCACACACAACACACACACACACACACACACACACACACACACGCACGCACGCACAAATAAGCGAGCACCCAATTCCAGTATCCATGAGAAGGTTTGGAAGTGTTAACTTATGAATAGGAGGAGGAGGAGGAGGAGGAGGAGGAGGGAGGAGGAGGAGGGGGAGGGGAAGGAGGAGGAAGAGGGAAGAGGAAGAGAAGGAGGAAGAGATGCATCCATGAGATTCTAACTTGGCAATGAATTCCTCAGACAATTTCCACCACTCATTACGAATCTGGAAGTGATTAAGCTGTCAGATTGAGGAGGAGGTAGTGGAGGAAGAGGAGGAGGAGGTAGTGGAGGAAGAGGAGGAGGAGGTAGTGGAGGAAGAGGAGGAGGAGGTAGTGGAGGAAGAGGAGGAGGAGGTAGTGGAGGAAGAGGAGGAGGAGAAGTAGTGGGAGGAAGCAAAAGGGAAGATGAAACTAGAGGAAGATCAGGGAATTAATAGGACGAAAAATAGGGTAAAAAACCAACACTACACACACACACACACACACACACACACACCACACACACACACACACACACACACACACACACGTATATGCATCAAATACCTGCATGTTTTGACTACTAAAAATGCAAAAATGGACATGATTGCGATAAAAGGGAATAATACCAACAATGCTAGCAGGAAAACAAATAAATCGTGATTGGATAGAATAAAAAATACATGTTAATACATCAAACATCCGGCATTTGCTCTCTCTCTCTCTCTCTCTCTCTCTCTCTCTCTCTCTCTCTCTCTCTCTCTCTCTCTCTCTCTCTCTCTCTCTCTCTCTCTCTCTCTCTCTCTCTCTCTCTCTCGCTCTCCATGAACAAATAACTACAATCATAGCAACACACTATCGGCTACAATCAAAATCTACACATAATTGGAGTCATCTTTCCAGCAGCACACACAGCCCGGCGGTGGCGGTGAGCGGCGCGGCGCGGGCTGCGGGGGGCGGCGAGGATGTGGACTATTATGATATCGGTAACCAGGCGAGGGCACAGGGAGGAGGGATGCGGGCCAAGAACACGGGGATGAAGGGACGTAGTGGTGGCGGGCTGAAAGTGTCTATTGCTACTGCTACTACTGCTATTACGACGACTACTGCTACTGCTACTACTATTCCTACTTCTACTACTATTACTTTTCCTACTTCTACTACTACTACTTTTCCTACTCTACTATTACTACTACTTTTCCTACTTCTACTACTACTACTACTACTTTTCCTACTCTACTACTACTACTACTACTGCTATTACTACTTCTACTACTACTACTACTTTTCCTACTTCTTCTACTACTACTATTTTTCCTACTTCTACTACTACTACTACTACTATTTTTCCTACTTCTACTACTACTACTACTACTACTACTACTACTACTTTTCCTACTTCTACTACTACTACTACTACTACTAGTACTTTTCATACTTCTACTACTACTACTATTACTTTTCCTACTCTACTACTACTACTATTACTACTATTCCTACTTCTATACTACTACTACTACTACTACTACTACCACTACCACTACCACTACTACTACTACTACTCACAACTATTTCTACCACTGCTACTACTACTTTAACTTATGTTGCTGCAAACCCTAACCTAAAAGTCCAAGCGGGTTCCTTTAGACACACAAGAAAAGTAATCGAGAAAGTAATGAAACAAGATTGGAAAGTAAGAAAATAATTAATGGCTATTGGTGTCTTGCTTAACTTACAAAAGGAACTTACTAACTTACTCCTTCTTACAAAAGCTAAAATTCAATAGAAGCAGCAAGAAAGATGTATAGAAAGACATAAAAGAAAAGTGCAAAGATAAAACAATAAACCCTGTCACCTTGCGTATGTATATCTTTCGTCAATCTTTTTTACGCCCTTCAATAAACAATTCCAGAAATCCAAAACTAAAAGAAAAATATCGTCTCAGTTTACTTTCCTTTCTTAATCGTACACGACCTTTATATATAAAAAAAAAAAATTGGTATATATTCTTTCCTAGGTGTGTATTTTTATCACTATGTCGTTGCTATGGCTTTCTCAGCGGACGTGACAAAGATCATGCTTTTTGACCGAGTGTTTTATTGTTCTTTTCATTATCTTCGTGTTTCCTCTCTCTCTCTCTCTCTCTCTCTCTCTCTCTCTCTCTCTCTCTCTCTCTCTCTCTCTCTCTCTCTCTCTCTCTCTCTCTTATGGCATCCTGACTTTTAACTTCTATTCTGAATTTTTTTTTTTTTTCCCCCTCTTTTTCTTTCCCTTCAATGGGCGTTACGATCCACCTCATTAGGGAAGGAAAGCCGTGATGAAAAGTATCATAACCTTCTTTACCAGAACATCTTTGGGCTCCCTCCTGCTTTTTTCTTCCTCCTACTTTTCCCCTGTGCCTTCTCCTCACCCATGAATGTTCCCATGACGCAAGTTCTCCTCCTCCTCCTCCTCCTCTCCTTCACTTCCTTTTCCTCTCATCTTCCCTCCAGAAGCCTTCCTCCTGCGGCTGTGGAGTTTCTTTCAACTTTTCCGGTCAGCAGACAGTTAAGAGCCGGGAGGGGAGGAGGAGGAGGAGGAGGAGGAGGAAGAATAGAGGAGTGGAATGAAGGCAAAAGAAAGGGAGTGAACGAAGAATGGAATCTGATACACAAGCTGGAATGAAACCTCTCTCTCTCTCTCTCTCTCTCTCTCTCTCTCTCTTCTCTCTCTCTCTCTGCCAGTATTTTACCCGGTCGTTTATCTTGACTTGTGTTCAAACATTTACCTTTACTCCAGCGCACCAATCTCTGTCTCGCCTCCCTCTCTTAATGGCTTCATCCATCCATCCGTCATCCACCTGGTGCTTCATCTCTTTACACATTACCGGGTGTATTTCTTTCTCTTCCAATAATGTATCCCTTTGTCACTCCAGGGATAAATTTACCTCCACGTATTACTGTTACCCCTTCTTTACAGTATTTCCTCCTCCTCTTCATTCTTCCCTGTTAGGTTTCTTGTTGACTTTCCAACTTACACGACTCAAAGCCTCTCAATACACGTTTGTATACGAAGAGGGGGAGGAGGAAAGGGGAGCAAAGAGGCAACGAGAAAGAAAAGAAATGAGAAGGGGGAGGGGAGCGGAAGGGAGAAGAGGATAAAAGACAGGAATGTGAAGCAGGGAATAAAATGAATGGGAAAAATGAGAGAAAGGGGAAGAAGGGGAAGAGGAAAAGTAGGTGAAATGGACGACAGGCAATGGAGGAAAATGAAAAATAAAAACTGCGCAGAAAAATGAGATGAAAAACGGTGGATGAAGACAAAGCAAAAGAAGTTAAATGAAAAAGAGCAGTTAAAGGAAGGAATTCGTGATGACAAGAGGGAGAGAAAAAGGGAAGGAAAGCGTGGAAGCCAAGTGATCCTGAGAAGCAATTACAAATGGCTGAATAAAAATGAGAATTAATATGCAATGAATAAAATGAAAAGCAAAGAAAGAGAAGGAAAAGAGAACGAAAACAAAACTATCACAAGAGAGAGAGAGAGAGAGAGAGAGAGAGAGAGAGAGAGAGAGAGAGAGAGAGAGAGAGAGAGAGAGAGAGAGAGAGAGAGAGAGAGAAAAAATGAAAAACAACGAAAGATAAGGAAAACAGAACAAAAACAAAACTATCACAACAAAGCCAGAGAAAGAGAGCGAGAGCGAGAGCGAGAGAGAGAGCACGAGACAAAAGGGAGAATAGAAATAAAGAAAATAGCTGGATAGAAGAGGAGGAGGAGGAGGAGGAGGAGGAGGAGGAGGAGGAGGAGGAGGAGGAGGAGGAGGAGGAGGACGAGGACGAGACTGGAGGTAGCAGAGACTCTTACCCAAGAAAAAAACTCCTCAAGAACACAATAAAACTCCATACTTGAAAGACCAAAGCCTCCCCGTCCTCGTTTCTACAAAGACACGAGACTGATCAAGTAGAGACACCCCCAACCCCCTCCTTCAGCCCCCTCCTTCAACCCCCAACCCTCTCTCTCCTCCCCTACCCCCCACACTTGACCTTGTAACCTGTAATACCCCTGAAAGGAGGTCAGTCGCAGGATGGTCATATTAAGTTCGTGAATTGGCATTTTCCTATCTCACCCCTCATCCTAATCTTACATCAGTGCATGATATCATTGGGTTAATGTGTTGGGAAGGAAACGCTTCATTTTGTCTCATTTTCCTCCCCCCCCCCCATTTCCTCCTCCTCCTCCTGACTGTAGTGATCACATAGTCATCTGAGAGTACTAATGTGTGTCCTAACGTTTATAAATAAAGATTATGTAATTCCACGTATTTATTTATATCTTTGACATGAATAACACTTAGATAAATTAAATAAACAAAATTAAAATCCACAAAATACTATTATTGAATACTAGGTCTTGTATTCTACCTTTATTTACCCTCCACAGTTAAAATTCTATCCATTAAGTTTAAGATTATGAACTCAAGAATTCTCAAAAAATTCTCTTCTCTTCTCAAGAATTTATGATATTTGAAACTATGTAAATTTGACCTTATTTTCCCCTTCCTCCAGTCTCCCTTGTGAGTAACACATCGCGTTAGACATCAACAAACCGCAAACAAGGTCATGGAGACACATGTAGGTCAGTGTGTGGCTTGGAAACCAGGTTATACCGCAGCAGGTCACGTTACGGCAGGTCAAAGAGGTGCATTACACGATGGAAACCTGAATAACCGCGTGTGTACCGACGAGATGCTAATTGGAAGGCAGGTAAAGGTAGGCAAAGGAGTCAAGGTGAGTGAATGTGATGACTTATTTGTGACTTTCTATACTGTCGCCTATATTTTTTTATTATTATTATTTCATATTTTATTGTGTGTGTTTTGTCTTCTAGTGCGCGGCCTATTATACGTTTTTTTCCTTCTTTTTAGTTCAATGATATATCTTCTTGTTTCGTTTCAGTGTTGTAATAGTGATTCGCCTATAAGCTAAACTTTTATTGCTACTGTAATTTACGTTTTTTTTGGTAATATTTCATGTCTCACAGCTTCGTGAAACTCCGTTACTCCTACTCCACATTGACTTCCCATCACTCCTTTCTCTCCCTCCCTCTCCACGCCTTTCTCTTCCCTTATGAAGACTACCTTTCTCTCTTCCTCCTTTTTTCTCCCATCCCAATTTACTCACGTTTCCAATTATGTCCCAACTCTCCCTCCTCCACACCTACCCTCCACCTCTTCCTCCTCCACACCTACCCTCCACCTCTTCCTCCTCCACACCTACCCTCCACCTCTTCCTCTTCCAAAACGCACGGAGCTCAAACATGGGTTCCGTTCACCCTCAACATCAAAGGTGAGGACGAGAACGAGTGGAAGAACTTGGCGCGGCTCAAATGAAACCCCGGAACACAACCGGATCGATGTGTAAGCGGGGAAACCAGATCTCCCAGTGCAGGAAGCCGGTTCGGTGTACGATGAGAGCCGGTTAATTAGTCAAACGGGAAACCGGTTCACTCATAAGTTGGCAGGATGCGTGTCTTTCGTAAAAAGGGGTGGAGGGGAAGGTGGAGGGGGTGAAGGAGGAGGAGGAGCAGTGACCCTCCCAAGACTCCACCTGCAACGATAAACAGTCCGCCTTTGATGTTCCTCGCCCTCTCCCCCTTTCTACCTACTTATGACTCTCTCTCTCTCTCTCTCTCTCTCTCTCTCTCTCTCTCTCTCTCTCTCTCTCTCTCTCTCTCTCTCTCTCTCTCTCTCTCTCTCTCTCTCTCTCTCTCTCTCTCTCTCTCTCTCCTGCATCATCAAGCACTACCTTTCTTCATCTTCTTCATTTTGATATTCTTCATTCTTCAGTCCCTCCTCCTCCTCCTTCAACGGCACGCTTGCCTAGATAACATGCTTTTTACGGTGTGATTAGAAGGTAGAAGATTAGCTGAACGAGAGGAGGAAGGAGATGAGACGCAGCATGAGGAATAAGTGGAGGAGGAGGAGGAGGAGGAGGAGGAGGAGGAGGAGGAGGAGTCAGGGTTACTGAAGTGTGTTTATCAAGACTCTCAAGTATCTCGACCTATAAGAGGAGGAGGAGGAGAGGAGAAAAAGAAGGAGAAAAGAAAAGAGAGGAGACGGGAAACAACAAAAAAAACCTCGAGGAATAAAACATGCAACAAGAGGAAGATACGTAAGAACACTGTGGAGGAATGAGAGAAAATAAAACTGCAAGAAACTACGATAAATAATGAAAACAACACAAGAATAAAAAATAAATGTTAGGTTAAGTGCTGAAAAGAAGACAAACTGCGGCGAAATATGAGGAAAACATTTCTTGATACCTCATAAACATACATTATATCGTCAAGGAAAATGCAAAAACCACGAGAAAGCAACCAGAGGAGGGAAGAGAAACAAGCAGTGAGAAGGAGAAGGAGGAGGAGGAGGAGGAGGAGGAGGAGGAGGGTCTGGGAAATGACGGAGCAATATCTGGTTACTGGATAGATCTCCTCCACTCGCCTCCCTCTCTCCACACCTTCCTCCACTTTCTCCTTCCTCGAACATCGAAGACTACCTCATATATTTCTCTCTCTCTCTCTCTCTCTCTCTCTCTCTCTCTCTCTCTCTCTCTCTCTCTAACTCTCTAACTCTCTCTCTTACATACATATTTTTCCATCAATACCACACCACACTCAGTTTCTCCGTCTCAAACTTTTCTTCAGTGTAAAAGATTTCCTCCAGCGTTCAACTCCACCCCGTCCTTCTCTCACCCTACCTTCCTCCCTTCTCCATTCTCCATCCCTCCACCAGGATATTTCTTTCCTCCATTCCTTCTGTCACTACTTTGGGTTCTCTTTCTCCGTCAACTTCCAGATTTTCTTTCGACCTTGGAATTCACTGTCCTCTCTGTTTTCATACGGTAGCCTCGTCCCTTCCCTTCCCTTTCCTATTTTTTTTTCTTCTCCCCTCCTCATAATCCCCCTCCGTTTCCTCCCCCTTCGTCTCTCCGCGTCTCCAGTTTCTACACAAGTTCTCTCCTTCAGTTCAGTTTTCAACAAGTTCAGCGGCCACCTTCGATCCCTCTGGCGGAGGCTGCTGTTACGACCGTGGCGCCTCCTTGCCTCTGACCGACGATGGATGCCGAACGGGGTAGATGGTGCAAGGGAACGTGATTGCAGTAACAGTAGTAGTAGTAGTAGTAGTAGTAGTAGTAGTAGTAGCACCGTCAAAAGTTTTAAAGGTTATCGCCAGTGTACGTCGCCATGTATGAGAGAGAATAGACTCAACTGTTGGCCAATTTCACGAGACGTCGAAGGCCGGAGAGCAGTCAAACAGCCTCTTGCCTCACTGGAAATCACGTACGTACGCTGTCTTAACGGAATATTGATGAAAGAAAAAAAACAGTACAATGTAGACCCGAGGAACTGGATGAAGCCTTACGTAGAAGCAACGGCATGATAAATATACGGGATATAAAAGGACTGGGAAAAAAGT
This sequence comes from Chionoecetes opilio, assembly GCA_016584305.1. Classification (NCBI taxonomy): domain Eukaryota; kingdom Metazoa; phylum Arthropoda; class Malacostraca; order Decapoda; family Majidae; genus Chionoecetes; species Chionoecetes opilio. The sequence goes on from JACEEZ010024160.1 coordinate 330,080, forward strand.
GGATCTTAGAGGTAGTACTACGTAGAGCCGAGGTCAGATCATAAGAGACCCTCACAAAATACCCTCACCCTCCCTCATCTTGCCTCACACCCTGCCCTTACCCTCCCTCACCGGAAAACCCACTTGGCTCCACTCGACTCCTGGCGTAGGTATAAATTATCCATAATTATCACCCTGAGCCCTGAGGGACAACCGAGGGCCATCGAGAGGAAGCAAGGAGGGGAGAGGGAGGAGGGGAAACAACGAGGGGAGATGGAGGAGGGGAGATGGAGGAGGGGAAGCAAGGAGGGGAGAGGGAGGAGGGGAAACAACGAGGGGAGATGGAGGAGGGGAAGCAAGGAGGGGAGAGGGAGGAGGGGAAACAACGAGGGGAGATGGAGGAGGGGAAGCAAGGAGGGGAGACGGAGGGGAAGCAAAACCCGGCGTGCTGCATCCCTCTCTGGAAGTCTTCGGAGAGAGGTCACAAGTCTCAAACGGAAGACCTTCTAATGTTAAAGTCCACCAAGAGAATTTGTTGAGTAACTTGAAACTTCTTTACTAAGTGTCTGTAAACCGTCATGTCAAGTTTTTTTCAGAGTTTATATGTATTATAATTGTCTCCATTACGTGTTCGTGTCCTGTTTCCTTTGTTTGACGACTTAGTTTGTATAGTTTGCTTTAAATATTCAGTCAAGTAGTTTGATATTTAGCAAAATAGTTTGCTTCTCTTATCTCCTACGCGGTACTAGCGTGGGTAACCTCGACGGTGTAAGTTGTTAGGGAGGAGAGAGAGAAGAGAGAGAGAGAGAGAGGAGGGAGAGAGAGAGAGAGAGAGAGAGAGAGAGAGGAGAGAGGAGAGAGGAGACGAGAGAGAGAGAGAGAGAGAGAGAGAGAGAGGAGAGAGAGAAGAGAGAGAGAGAGGAGAGAGAAGAGAGAGATAAGATGAAGACAGAGCTTATGATATAGCTTCTCCTTTCAGCCTATAAACGTACTTATCGAGATAACAAGCACATCCCTTTTCCATCTTTATTGCCTTATCTCTCTTTCCTCTCCTTTCTTCCGCCTCTATTAAGTATCCTTTATCAAGTAGAGTACACACAAGTTCCCCTCTAAATACTCACCCCAAACTTCCCTTTCTTATCTCCCGCCTTCATTATTAGTCCTTTTTATACTCCAAGTCCTTCGCACACAATCCCTGCCGATAATCACCAAAGACCCAAACTTAGCGCTTGTTTATATCTCCGCCGTTCCATTTATCAGTGTCCTCTTTAATACTCTTCCAAGTTCTATTCGGCACGTAACCCTGCGATTTCTTATCTTAGGAAGGTAACCAACCTTCTATCTATTTATCTTCACCGTATCTTATATCAGCTATCCGTCTTTATACTACAACTTATATCAATATACATTGTTATACACTACGTTACATTATTATCATATCATAACATTGTATCATACTATACTAACTACTACTACTACTATTACAACTACTACAACTATACTATACTACTACTATACTACTATTACTACTACTACTACTATATACTACTACTATTACTATTACATTACTACTACTACTACTATTATACTATACTATACTATACTACTACTAACTACTATATACTATACTATTACTACTACTACTACTAACTACTATTATGTTTGTTCTTTGTCCTTACCTTAAACATTTCAAATCATGCCTTGAAACAGCAAAAACAACCACGTGTCTTACCTGGAAAAAAAAGAAAATAGTGTTAGAAATGTATCGATAGAAAGCATTATGAATAAACAAGATTACATCAACTATACGAACAAATAACCGAATATAAAGCAGAATAATAATTTTAAAGAATATCAGAGAAAAATTATGAAACCTAAAAGTAAAAACAGGAAACAACATGACATTCAGAAAACACGCAATTGTCACAATCACAAGAATTATGTAGAAAAATATTAAATGAGAAAAAAACTAACAAAGTGGAAAAAGAAGTATAGGCTAATGATGAAAAAAGGAGAATATGATGCAAAAATATCAGAAACAATAGAAGGAAAATACCAAAAACAATAGAAGGAAAATATAAAAAACAATAGAAGGAAAATACCAAAAACAATAGAAGGAAAATATAAAAAACAATAGAAGGAAAATACCAAAAACAATAGAAGGAAAATACCAAAAACAATAGAAGGAAAATATAAAAAACAATAGAAGGAAAATACCAAAAACAATAGAAGGAAAATATAAAAAACAATAGAAGGAAAATACCAAAAACAATAGAAGGAAAATACCAAAAACATAGAAGGAAAAATACAAAAACAATAGAAGGAAAATACCAAAAACAATAGAAGGAAAATATAAAAAACAATAGAAGGAAAATACCAAAAACAATAGAAGGAAAATATAAAAAACAATAGAAGGAAAATACCAAAAACAATAGAAGGAAAATATAAAAACAATAAAAGGAAAAGACCATAAACAATAGAAGGAAAATACCAAAAACAATAGAAGGAAAATACCAAAAACAATAAAAGGAAAATATAAAAAACAATAGAAGGAAAATACCAAAAACAATAGAAGGAAAATACCAAAAACAATAGAAGGAAAATACCAAAAACAATAGAAGGAAAATACCAAAAACAATAGAAGGAAAATACCAAAAACAATAGAAGGAAAATACCAAAAACAATAAAGGAAAATACCAAAAACAATAGAAGGAAAATATAAAAAACAATAGAAGGAAAATACCAAAAACAATAGAAGGAAAATACCAAAAACAAGAAACGATTCATTTAGCGGCTAAGATATATATGAATTATGAAGAAAAATATAAGGGAAAAAAAATTGCAAAAGTTTCAATACTAAACTTTTATGTGAATCAGAGATTGGAAAAATGATATATCAAATGGGAAGAGGATGGGTAAATGGAAGAAAAATGACATGGTACAAAATTGCCTCTCTCTCTCTCTCTCTCTCTCTCTCTCTCTCTCTCTCTCTCTCTCTCTCTCTCTCTCTCTCTCTCTCTCTCTCTCTCTCTCTCTCTCTCTCTCTCCATTGATTATCCCCAAAATATACTCTCAATCATCTTTATTCCTTCTTCCTCATCTTTATCTTCTCTTTCGCTCCCCTCCTCATCTCCATTTTGTACTATCTTCTTCCTCCTCCTTCATTACTAATTCTCCTCCTCCTCCTCCTTCTTGTCTCTTTTTCTCATCCACCTTCTTTGTCTCTGATCACTTCTCATTATCTCTCACCTTCTCTCAATCCATATCGTTTCTTTTAACAAATTTTCCTTGACGTGAGAGAGAGAGAGAGAGAGAGAGAGAGAGAGAGAGAGAGAGAGAGAGAGAGAGAGAGAGAGAGAGAGAGAGAGAGAGAGAGAGAGAGAGAGAGAGAGAGAGAGAGAGACCCACACATATATACAACCATAAAAAGATCATTATTCCAAAAAACAAACGCTATGGTGACAGGAGAAAGCGGAACAAAACAAACTTCTTAGTAAACTTCCTTGAAAATCATAAAAACACCCAAACACCTCTTCCTTCTGTTCCACATTCCTCCTCTTTCTCTTCCTCCTACGGGGCCACAAGGAAGTCATTCGCGCCAGACTGTAATCCAGGGTCTCCTCAAGCTTCAGATCAAGGCCACCAATAACCCGACCCTTGAAAACTGTCCCGCTAAACCGAAATGAAAACTTCCACGATTGATTCTCGACTTTTTTCTCCTTAATATTTCCCCTGGCGAGGCTGAAGGGACGGTAAGGAGGTTGGATAGAAGGAAGGAAGGAAGGAAGGAAGGAAGGAAGGAAGGAAGGAAGGAAGGAAGGAAGGAAGGAAGGAAGGAAGGAAGGAAGGAAGGAAGGAAGGATGGTTGGATAGAAGGAAGGTAGGGATGGAAAGGTACAGGAGTATTGGGACTGAAGGAGGGATAGGATAGTGGGAAGGAAGATTCTTCTTACCCAAAAAACAACATTCCCAGAGCCCAAAAGACAATTTCCAAAGACCAAAAAAACTTTCCAGAACCCTCCCAAAGAAAAACATTCCAAAGCCTAAAAAGCATTCCTACAACCCCTAAACAACATGTGTATAGCCCAAAACAGCCTTGCCAGAGCCTCCATTACCTCTGGACGCCACCCGTGACCCTGACACCCGTGAGCGACAGGCGTAACCTCTACTCCGTGACCCTGACTGGCGGGCCGCTGCAGGGGGCGCCGGACTCTCTTCGGCTACTTGGGCTTCAACAAGGACTGATTCGCCTTAGTCAATGATTTAATATACCCAATAAAGGACTCAAGTGTGTCTTCCGGGGATCAAAAGGACTACCGACGGGGCTGGGGACACCTGAGCGCCTCCTCCTCCTCCTCCTCCTCCTCCTCAGTGCCATCGTCAGTAGCACCGCCACGCCAGTTTATTTTAGATTATCTTTTCTCGCACACAGGAATCAGCATCAATAGTTCCCTCGCCTTTGTGGAACCGCGGCGGGACCTTGACCTGTGTGTGTGTGTGTGTGTGTGTGTGTGTGTGTGTGTGTGTGTGTGTGTGTGTGTGTGTGTGTGTGTGTGTGTGCGTGTGCGTGTGCGTGTGCGTGTGTCCCCTATCTCGATATTTATAATGGCTTAGATTTTTGACCCACTTGACCCTTTCTACATTCCTTTGCTTCCCTGTTCCATCCTTTCTAGCTTCTTTCCTCCCTCCCTATGATTCTACTTTCTACCTCTCCCTCCCTTGATTCCTAACTCTCTGACCCTTCTCACTTCTCCTCTTTTCTCTCTCATCTCCCCTCGTCTCTCTTCTCTCTCTCTCTCTCTCTCTCTCTCATGCATATTTTTCTTCCTTGACCTCAACAACATCTACCTTCATTTATCATCTTCCCTTTCATTCCTCCCTCCCATAAACATCTCTCTCTCCCCTTTCCCATTACATCTTTTCCATACACCCTACGCTCCCCTTGATCCTTCCCTTCTCCTTATCCTTTATCACTCTTTCCCTCTCCCTTCTCCTTCTATTCTCCCCTTCCGTCCTCTGATATCTTCAATAACTTATATTTTCCTTCTCTCTCTCTCTCTCCTCTCTCTCCTCTCCTCTCTCTCTCTCTCTCTCTCCTATCCATTTCTCCCTCATCTTCAATTCTCTTCCTTTTCTTCCTAACCATCCTCATACATCCTCCTTTTTTCCTCTCTTCTCTCTTTCCTTTCTTTCCTTCCTCTTCTTTCCTTTCCTCTTCCTCTTCCTTCCCCAACTTCCATTCCACTCTTTTCCCTCATCCCCCTCTTACTTCCCTTTCAAGGTCATTATTTCCGGAGGTCAGGTCAAGGTGGGATGGAGCGAGGTCACACAAGACTCTGGACACACACAAGGGGATGGAAAGATTGTGTTGCGGTGACCTGGCATGTCTGTGAGGGATTTATTACCGCCAAGAAATACCTTTGTGTGACTTGGCTTTTGAAGGAGTGAATTTCTGGAATTTTAATCAACTTCTGTATTGTCTGATTGAGGAAGGTTTACCTCTTTGTAGCTTTTTTCCTCTTTTTTATATATAGTCTGTAATTATATGATTATGATTCGTTTTGTGCATGGAATGTGTGGTGTAAAAACCTGTGTGATGTCTCTTATTACTGAGAAGAAATAATTACTTCAGATATATATATATTATTTTTTTATTTAGAATACCCCAAAACTATTGTCTCGTAAATATTCCATATCAGATTTTGTTGTTATGATACGTATTTCGTGAGTTGCGAGGATACTAAGAGTTGTTATAAGCTACATTTTTCACACTCAAACGATCCCTTCACCTTCCACCTCTATTTCCACCCTCTAATCTACGACATAATAACACAAGCGACAACACTCAGGCCATCAGAGCCACCGCACCGCACCATCAACACAGTTTTCACCTCCATCACCATCACCCTCCCATCATCAAACGCTTCCAGAACAAAACAAAAACGCAACACTTTTCAAACCACAAGTAAATCACACAGGAAGCGGAACAAGAGTCTCTAGGGGCCTCAGGGGACGTATTGAGGTCCCTAGGGCGTGATGGAAGGCGGGAAGGTCAGAGGGGCTTGGCATGCTAGGGCGTCACCGCTTTTCACATCCTTCCGGCGAGGAGACAAGATGGAGGAAGGATGGAAACGGCAAGGCAATGGGTATAGATGGGATAGAAAGGGCGAGGCAATGGATAGGAATGGGATAGAAAGGGCGAGGCAATGGATAGGAATGGGATAGAAAGGGCGAGGCAATGGATAAGAATGGGATAGGAACGATAGGGATAAAGACGACAAAATAAAGGTGTAGGATGCAGAAAGAAGAGAGAAGGTGAGAAGAAGAGGATAAAAGCCAAGAGAAAAAATATTACAAAGAAAATTGAGAAAGCGAAATAGAAAGGGCAAGACAATGGATAGGAAACGAATAGGAACGATAGGGATAAAGAGGAGGAGACGAAACAAAGGTGAAGAATGACGTAAGAAGAGGAGGTAAGAACGAAGAGGAAAGAAAAGCCTAATAAGAAAATAGATTACGACGAAAATGAGGGGAAAGCAAAACAAAAACAACTTCTCACAACACACCACCACCAGGGCTCCAACAGATTAGGTTCCTCCCCTCATTATTTTCCCTCAGGAGCCGCAGGGACGCACACAGCTTCCCCTTCCATCCCAGACTCATCACGCACTGCATTACTCCGGCCTCCCTCGACCCCTCACCAATCACCAGCCACAAACTCGCCCTCATCCCTACGACATACTACCCTGCCTGCCCCTGCCTCCACGACCTGCTACCCTGCCTGCCCCTGCCCCCACAACCTGCTACCCTGCCTGTCTCTGTCCCCACGACCTGCTACCCTGCCTGCCACTGCCCCCACGACCTGCTACCCTGCCTGCCACTGCCCCCACGACCTGCTACCCTGCCTGTCTCTGTCCCCACGACCTTCTACCCTGCCTGCCCCTGTCCCTACGACCTGCTACCCTGCCTGTCTCCCTGCCCGCACTCCCTGTCTCCCTGTCCATCTGCCTGCCGCCTGCCTGCCTCTATGATCCTGCCGACACGCCTGCAGCACAAATGGCTAAAAGAGAGAGGAATCGAGCAGTTAAGGATATTGATATGTAAATGGAAGGGCAAGGTCTCTCTCTCTCTCTCTCTCTCTCTCTCTCTCTCTCTCTCTCTCTCTCTCTCTCTCTCTCGTCTGCTATCCGGCTTGGGGAGGAAAGGAGGAGTAAAGAGATAAATAAGATGAGTAAATAGGGATGAAAGACAGTAGGAAAAAGTAGATGCAGAGGAAAGAACAAAAGAGTAAGTGGAGGTGAAAAAGTGATGTATACGAGTAAAAGGGGACACAGAAATACAACAATGAAATAAGAGTAGAAGAAACAATAAAGAAGAGTGGATGGATGAATGGTTGGGTAGACGGATGATAGATGGATTAAAGGAGGATAAGCAGAGAACAA
>JACEEZ010024160.1:340000-342500 GCA_016584305.1 Chionoecetes opilio
GATGAGAGAGAGAGAGAGAGAGAGAGAGAGAGAGAGAGAGAGAGAGAGAGAGAGAGAGAGAGAGAGAGAGAGAGAGAGAGAGAGACGCGTGAAAGTCAAATAAACTCAACAATCTATGGTGGCACGAGCGTACCCTATAAGAGTAAATTTACAATAACAAGTCCTAGTAAAGTGAAAAGTAGATTGAGACAAGTTGATTATAAAATAGGAGAAAATACAGAGAGAAAGAGACAAAAGTGGCAGGCAGGCAAAAACAAAACACTCTTATCTCTTTAATATCTCCCTCCTGGCGACTGCTTTCCTCCTAATCTCTCCCTTCTCTCATACTCTCCCTCTACCCCCAGCACTGAATCCGCGAAGGAAAAAGTATGTACCGTAAGTGGCGGGTATTCTCTCTCTATCTCTTTCTCTTTACTTTCTTCCTCTTCTCTTCCTTCATGTACTTTATTGAAGCTTTTTCTCACCTTTCATGCCTGCAGTGAGTGCCGACGTATGGATGGATCTCGAGAGAGAGAGAGAGAGAGAGAGAGAGAGAGAGAGAGAGAGAGAGAGAGAGAGAGAGAGAGAGAGAGAGAGAGAGAGAGAGAGAAAGGAGGGAAGGAGAGCGTGAAAGAGAAGGAATGGGAGTTATATAGTGGAGAGAGAAGCACGTAAGAGTAAAACTGTGAGAGAAGTAAAGATGGAGTAATGGAGTAAAATGTGGAATAAAGGGTGACCAGACGATGAGGAGGAAGAGGGAGAGGGGAAAAGCAGGAGGAGGAGGAGGAGGAGGAGGAGGATGGATTAGACCTTCAATAATAAACAGCATGTCGGGAGCTGCATGACCACCATGGCGCCAGCAAAGAGAGAGAGAGAGAGAGAGAGAGAGAGAGAGAGAGAGAGAGAGAGAGAGAGAGAGAGAGGTGAGAGAAAGAGAGGGGAGTGGAAGGCGTCTGGCTATCGTCATGGAGAACACGTGACTGGTCCCCACCCCTCTCTCTCTCTCTCTCTCTCTCTCTCTCTCTCTCTCTCTCTCTCTCAACTCACCAGCACCAACAATTAGCTCAGGTCTCCATCTTTACCACCACACCACCCCACCCACCCCCAACCACCACCACCACCACCACCCACCACCACCCACCACCACCACCACCACCGCGGGGAACACAGACAAGTATTGTAGGTCATCTCAACGCTCGAGTTAATTTGCATACGGTAATATCAGTTTCCTATGACTAAGCCGTTTTCTTTCACCCTGGAGGAGCGGGTGAGGGTTCCCCGCTGACGCCCAAACAAAAGTAAAAAGAGAAAAAAAGATGAGACGAACACCAAGCAGCTTTGAATCTTAGGAAAAGGACACCAGGTGACTTCGAGACCAAATGAGAAGGCTTGTTCTTTTGTTTTCAAGACCAAAGTGAAAGGAAAATCAGCGTTCAGTGGTAAGGAAAAAAATTATAAACTACATTAAAACTATATACATAAACTATATACATAAACTATATACATAAACTATATACATAAACTATATACATAAGGGACAAAAAAAAAACCAGATTACCAACAGAATTACGACCTTAGTGAGTCTGGTTCTCTGATATGGTTTAGAGAACACGAATGTAAATATATGATCAAACAAAAAGTGCTGATTTGATAATGAAACTAAGTGACAAAAATAAAAGTTTTGGTTCTCTCTCTTCTCTCTCTCTCTCTCTCTCTCTCTCTCTCTGGCCCCTCAGTCAGCATAAACTACATCATCCCTTTAAATCATATTTATCACAAAGACTGGCTCTGAGCTTCGTTTTTTTCTATCTTTTTATATTCGTACCCTTTTATGCGCGGGCTTTTGTAATGAGAGACTAATTTATTTGCCTCGCATTTAACACCCTCATATATCAAGCCCTATTCACGTGTGTGTTTTTAGACTTGACGCCTTTTAATTCTGGCCATTTGTATGCTAAAAGCCCTTATCTGGAGCGGCCGGTGTCTCCCCCCCCCCCCCCCACCGCCAAGCCCACGAAGAAAACGGGAGACGCGGTAGTCTAAGGTTTAAGAAAAAAAAAGTATTATCTAGAAAAAATTCTGAATATTTGTCAGAGCAATTTTACGCTCTTCTACCACACATAATACAAGCTCTCTCTCTCTCTCTCTCTCTCTCTCTCTCTCTCTCTCTCTCTCTCTCTCTCTCTCCTCTCTCTCTCTCTCAGTACATCCTTCCTTCTTTACTATCTCACTCCTTCCTATATTCAGTCTAGTTTAGTGGGGGTTTTTGCTACTCTTCATTCACCCTTCGATGGGGGAAAAGATAATTAGGTCGCCGACGTAAACACAAGCAGACTAAATTTAGCTGACGCAGGGCCTTTGGGTGAGAGAGAGACTGGAGGAGTGAAGAGTAGAGAGAGGGAAGGAGAGAGGGAAGGAGAGAGAGAGAGAGAGAGAGAGGAGAGAGAGAGAGAGGGAGAGAGAGAGAGAGAGAGGAGAGAGGGGAGAGAGAGGAGAGGAGAGGAGAGAGAGAGAGAAAAGG